>WEKY01038835.1:98960-157371 GCA_013390045.1 Picathartes gymnocephalus
TTTTTTTAATAAAAAGCCTGGGCAGAATAGACCTACTTGGAAGGACAGGCTTTGTTTTATGGGCATTCATTGCAACTTGAGAGAGGAAAATATTTCAGTTTCATCTTAAGTGCATCACATCTTGGATTTCAGCCCCAAATGATTTCACATTCTGCTGTGATGCCAAGAGGCCAGAGCAGGTGGGGTGGGCCAGCATCCATCTGTGATGCCTCCAGAGAACCCAGAAATTTGGGGACATTTCCTGAGCTCCAGGAATGACCTCAGTGTCTCAGCACAAACAGCCTTTCTTTTGGTTCAATCCTGAAGTCCCAGTCCCTGGTAGTTTTCAAGAATCCCACATCATCCTCTGGGAATGCTGTTAAAACCCAGAGGGTTGCTTTTATTCAAACTTTCTATTTTATTTGGTTTTAACTTGCCTAGTGCAGCTTGAAAAGGCAGAAGCCAAAGCGACAGAACTCTCCTTAGCTCTGAATAATTGAGTGCACATGGGCATTTAGAGCAGGATTGCTCACACTGGAACAGTCATGAGAACAATTTCCTCTGCAGACACATCCCCAGGGGCTTGTGAAGGGCATCAGCTGTCAAATGAATTCAAGTTTTACCCCATGGTGACACTTTAGAGGTTCAAATTAAGGGCTGGCTTGAGGGAAAAACAGTTTGCTGAGCATCACTGGGTGTTTTTTAAGAAGATAAACACTCCATGAGATTTGCTAAATGTATTTCCTTCTTGTCTTACAGAACATTATGGAAAAGAGTCAGGATTTGATTCAGAAATATACAAAAGTGAGTAAATAATTGATGTTATTATTAATTATTTTTATAGCCTGATGCAATTTGATTTTTTTTTCCCTGAGAGCTTTTCCTGTCAGCCTGACTGCACATGCAAATTGCAAGGCTCACTCTAAATATATGACAATAAAAATACTACAGGAGGAAGGCTCTGCAAGTCTCTTTATCATGCTAACTTCTATTCCACAGGATCCCTTTTGGCCAGAGAGGCAGATTTTGCTTTTCCACTGAAACCCTTATTTGCAAGAGAAAAGGAGCCTTTCACCCTCTCCTGTTACTTCTCCTGTGATTTACTGGACCACCAACGAGGCATCACCTGGTTCAGAGATGGTTTGTAGGCAACAGCTGAGTCGATGTGCATTTACCTCTGGGAACATCCCACTGGAATTCATAGCTGTAATTGATTATTCACAGAAAAAAAAATAAAATAATGAAAATTCAGGATTCCTGAGCTGTTCTCAGCTCTGCTCAAGCTAGGGATGTTACTATTTAATGTCTTTCTCCCATTTGTAAAGGATGATACCATTGAAATGTTTTGGAGATAATGACATTCCTGTTCATAAGAATATTTTAAGAGCTTTAGTTTGAAATGCCTGTGGTTCTCCAGTGAGAAAAAATTTTGGATAAAGTGTTTTTCTCCTGGCAACCAACGATTTTGGAGGCACAACAATAATACCAGGAATGTCTTAAGAGATGCCTCATCTCACTCTGTGTCTTTTGCTGCATTTGGAAATCCACCACTCCTAACTAGGCAAATCCAGGTGAAATTCTTTTCCCCCTTCTCCTGCTCCACAGGGGAGCTGCTGGAGGACTCAGAACGTCAGGAGCTGAGGTGCCAGGACCGTGAGGCCTCTCTGACAGTGCCCTGTGCTCACAAAGAGGATGAGGGGTTCTACACCATCCGTGTCCCCTCGCTGGATGGGTACAAGGAGCAGACCACTTATGTGTTTGTTAGAGGTATCTGCAGAACCTACAGATCTCCTTTCCCAATCCTTGGCATAAAGGAATTCCCACACAAGGAAATAGCTCCTAATTTTATGTGTGGATACAATTATCACAATGACCAAATCCTATTTTCAGTGGTGATTTTGGTATTAGACAATAGGATTTGTGTCACTGGGATGTAGGCCCTTGGACACTTAAAATTGAGCTATTCACTGAAAATTTTGGAAGGGAAAGGAACAAAACCTAAGCACCCTCCTTTGGTGTTTTACAGATGCTGCAGCACAAACACCTGGAGCCCCAGGATCCCCCCTCAACGTGAAATGCCACGATGTGAACAGAGACTGCTTGGTTCTTTCTTGGGTAGCACCCAGTGATGATGGAGGAAGCCCCATCCTGGGATACCTCATTGAAAGGTCTGTCAGGCATCATTTTTGAGCTAAAAAACCCTCATTTTATTGTGGAAACAGCAGGAAGGAGCCCCGAGGGCTGTGTTTCCTTGCAGGTGTGTGGCTGGCTCCGAGCAGTGGGTGCAGTGCAGTGCCCAGCCCGTGAGGAGCTGCAGGTGCCCCGTGCTGGGCCTGGCGGAGGGACAGATGTACCAATTCCGGGTCAAGGCTGTCAACAAGGCTGGCACCAGCCTCCCTTCAAAGGCCACTGACCCTGTGACAACCCAGGACCCCAGCAGGGACAAGAGAGTGACAGGTTGGTACCAAACCCAGGACAATTTGCTGCCCCAGGACCAGGGGAGGCTGCAGGAATAACTGAGTGCAGATTGTCCAGATCCTCCCCATTCCCACAAACGCCTTTGCTGAGCCCATCTTGAGAGCATTTGGAACAGAAAAAGCTCAAAATATCATTGTTTGTGACATAAAATGTCTGTAATTATGCACAGAACAACTGACCCAGTCCTGGGGTTTGTGTTTCTCCCCAAGCACCTCCTGTGGGTGGGTAACTCTGCCCTGGTTGCCATTGCAGTGATTCCATACAACGGGGGCAGGACCATAGAAATATCCAAGGATGATCTGGAAGGTGAGTTGAAATTTCCCCAGAGTGTTTGTCTCCTTCTTTATATTGAAAAATCTTAATTTCTAGTGGGAGAACAGAATCCATTGTAAAAGAACTTGGTTTTCCTGCCATGTTACTGAAGTAAAGCCTTTCCTGCCTTCCCATAGGACACATTAAAATTCCCTTGCCACCCACCAATGTCCATGCAAGTGAGGTCAGAGAAGATTATGTGGCTTTGGCCTGGGATGAACCAGACCCAAGAGGCAGAGAGCCACTGAATTATTATGTGGAAAAGGTAAGAAAATAAGATCACACAGGAGGGGAGTGGCAGAGCAGAATCATTTTTTTCTCAGGTGGGCCATGGCACAGGTGAGGTCATTCCCAGTTAGGAACTGGGGAGATACAGCCTCAAACCCAGCTGGTTCAGCCTCCTCCAGTCCCCATGTCCCCTGAGCCACGATCCTGACTCTGACACCAGTTCAAGGACTAATGATTAACAAGGAATGGACAAAGAATTTTAACACCACAGAGCAGTGGCAGAATTCTAACAGGAAGAACTGTTCCTGCCCTACAGCCTTGAAGGGTGGAACAGCTGTGAAGAACTGCACAATACCTCACTGTCCTGTTCCCCACTAATCATTCTGTTGGTTAATTAGTATCTTCTACCAATCTCCTTTCATGCATTCTCATTTCTCACCTCCTGTAGCAAAGGAGGCCTCTGTTGCCAAGGGAGAAAAGTTTGGGTACATCCACAAGAAATATATCATTTATGGCTTAGGTTTGTGTTTTGTTTGGAGTTATTTGAAACTCCTTTCCTACAGCTTTGTTCTTGGTCAGGAGGGTTTTGTGCTCACAACAGGAGTTGTAAATCATCACTTTTTCATTGCAGTTGCTTGTAGGCAGCAACTCCTGGCAGATGGTGAACCTGGAGATGCCAGCAAATTCCCCAAGATTTGCACTCTTTGATCTGGTTAAGGGAAAATCGTTCCAGTTCCGTGTGAGATCCGTGAACAAGTTTGGGATCAGCGAGCCCTCCCTGCCCAGCCCACCCATCACTGCCGGGGCAAAACTGGGTAATTATCTCATTACTCTGCTCTGCACTAACGATGTAGAGAAGGGGACTGACTCTGAAAGGAACGAGGGGGATCCCCTGCCCACCCTCTGCTCTAAACTTCATGGTCTATGATTACCCAGCAGTCGCTTTGATATAAGGAAATCTCCTAAAGCCTTAAATCCTTCTTTAATTGGTTTGCAGTTGGTCAGGGCAGTGTTAATCTAAGCAAGCAGTGAGAGGGGAATTACATTTAATAAAATAGGAACAGTTGAAGCCTGTGTTTAATCCAAGGATGCTTCCAGCAGGCTGTGAGGGAGGTGACAGTGTGGAAGGAATGGCAGGAGGCTGCAGCAGCCTGGGCTGGGGGGCTCAGCCAGGACAGCAGCCTCTGCAGGGCTGCTTTGGGTTGTTTTCTTCCTGGACTGAGCCAACAGTAAGAGGCCCAAAGGTTCATGTTGGTGTTTCTGTTAACCCAAGAGATGAGCACTCACTGTTTATTTGTGGATTGTCCCACACTGAAGCTGCTTCAGGGCTCATTCATGGCTTTCACTGCAGAATGGAGCAGGTTCCAGGTCAGGGTGGAGCCAAGGACAACCAGCAGATGAGCTTTGTTCCTTGTCTAATTCAGAGGAGGTAGTGTGGGGTAACTGCAGTGGGAGAGGAAGAGGAGATCTGGCAAACCCAAACACAAAAACAGATCCTGTAGAGTGGGGCCCTGTCCCTGGCATTTTGCACTAATTCCACAGAATTCCAGAATGGTTTGGGTTGGCAGGGACCTCAAAGCTCATCCATGGGCAGGGACACCTTCCACTACCCCAGGCTGTTCCAGCCCCATCCAACCTTGGACACTTCCAGGGATGGGGCAGCCACAGCTTCTCAGGCCAACAAGTAGAAAATGGTGCTCTGAAAAAGGTGAATAAATCAAACAGGCCAACTCACTTATAATAGTTTGGGCTTTTTAAAATTATAGCTTTTAACACTCACTACTTTCGTCTGTGTTTTTTGTTTGTTTCTTTCCTTTTTTTAGCGCCTCTGCCTCCTCCATCTCAGGTTTTGGCTTTCAGAGACACCAAGACATCTGTTGTTCTGCAGTGGGACAAGCCCAAGGATGGCCTGGAGCCCCTTGGCTATTACATCTACTGCCGGGAGACGGGCACAGAGGAATGGCAAACAGTCAACAACAAACCAGTGACATGCAACCAGTGAGTTCAGCCCCTCTGCTCCACTGAGGGATGACTGGGGCCCAACCTGCATTCTTCTGTTCCTGGCTGGAGTCATCTTTCAGATAAAAAAAGAACTTCCTTCAGTCCCCACACACAGGCTGGCACGCACACCAACAGCACGGCCTCTTGCAGGGGTCAGGATAGCTCCAAGCCTCCCTTTTACACCCAGAGCTGGCAGCAAAGGTTGGGGGTTCTCCCAGGCTGGGGCTGTGCAGCCACACAGGGCCTGGGGCAGCAGCAGAACCACATTCCATGGCTTTGCCTGTTTTCCAGTAGAGTAAATCCGTGTCAATCACATGCAGAATTTACAGTCCCTCTTCAGCTGCGGGGGTCATGTGAAGCAGAAAAAGTCCATGAAAAAGTCCTGTTTATCTCCCTGCCAATGGTGATTCCTTTCCCTCTGATCCATACCCACTGTGATTTACTGGAGCCTTTTCATGTGACACATTAATTTGTAGTGACAAATAACGACTTTGCAAGAACAAAGCCTCATTAAAGCGTGTTGCTGTCTGTTTCAGCACTGTTACCTGCACTTTGCACAGGCAAACACAAACATATTCATTTGCTCTCCCAGATTTACTGTTCCTGGGCTGCAGCCTGGAAAGGAATATGTGTTTTGTGTGAAATCCGTCAGCGAGGCAGGACTGAGTGAGAGCTCACCAGAAACAGATCCCATCGTTGTCAGGCCGGCCATTGGTGAGTAGTGACCAAAATTAAACCCCTCCAACCCCCATCTGTCAGGCACAGCGCCACTGCCTGCTATGGTGACAGTGTCTGGGAAACAAAACAAAAGGGAACTCATTTTCTTGTCCCCTGCGGCTTCTGCCATCAATTACACTTGCCAAGCGTGGACAGAGTTAATTAATTAGCATTTTGATCTAGCAGTGAGTTACATTTGTGGTGTTAATTTGGCTCTGGGTACAAGTGACCATTTTAAGTGCTCAATGATGTGATGTCTTGAAATCAACATTGGGAACTTCTCAGGGAAATTAGAAAATCTTACAACCACACCATCCAGGATCTAACTCTCCGTGTTCCCCATTTTATCAACCCACTGCTCCCATCTCCTCTGTCACACAAATAACAAAGCACCAGGCAAGGGACATCCTGAGCCACATCCAAGGCTTTTGCTGTGGTTCCCAAAAGAGAATGTGGACGTTGTGTTGACCATTCCTGTTCTGTCTGTCCCTCTGTGCCCAGCCTGTCCCTCCGCCCCACACAGCTTTGTGCTGCTGCACTGTGGCAAGGCTGAGATGACCATCAGCTGGAAAGCCCCCAAGCACAAAGGAGGAACGAAAATCCTGGGATATTTCCTGGACCAGCACGACCACTCTGAGCCAGACTGGCACGAGTTCAACACTCAGCCAATTCCTCGACGAGTTTGCACGGTATCCATTGGGAGCACAGCTGGGAACAGCTGGACCAAGGGTTGAGCTGGGTTTTTTCCTGGTGCAGAAATGCCCTGCTGCCATCCCCAGCACACAGGGCTGCACTGACCATGGCTGGCTGTCCTTCTGCACCCCAGGTGAGCAGCCTGCAGCAGGGACACCTGTACGAGTTCCGTGCCCGTGCCATGAACATGGCTGGAGTTGGGGAAGTGTCTGAGCCCAGTGATTTGTTCAGATGTGAGGAATGGACAGTGCCAGAGCCAGGTATCCCTCCTGTAAAACCACCCAGGAAAATGTCACCGGGTCTATTTGTATCTCCTCACTCTTCCAAGGGATTTCTACCATCGATCTGGTTGCCCCCAGGACAGAAAAGCACACAAACACTTCCGGGGCTGTTCCCACGCAGGGTGTTATTCCTGCATTACACACAAACACTACCCAGGTATTTTTAATAATATTGTTCCCAGAAAATGAAGAATCAGGATCTAAACTCTAAATCCCTTTGTTTTTACACCACAGCAAATACCATTAAAGCAGCTGGTTATGCTTTTATATAAACCTACCCCTAATTACCATAGAAAGCATCCCCTACAGACCCACTACTCAAGTGTTACTGAATCCCTGCTCTCTGATCCCAACCCAACTGCAATTTTCCCTGTTCCCTTGTGTGCCAGGGCCTCCCTACGACGTGAGGTGCACTGAAGTGAGGGACTCCTCCCTGCAGCTGCACTGGGAGGCTCCCCTGTACCTGGGGGCAGGGCCAGTCACAGGATATTTCATTGACCTGTGTGAAGAAGGCTCAGAGGAGTGGAAACAAATAAACAAGCAGCCCACAGCCACCACCCACATGAAGGTCTGTACTTGCTTTTAATGTCCAAGTGCTGCTTCTCTTAGTCTGACAGTAATTCCTGGCCGTGTTTCCTGCAGGTTTCAGACCTGGAGACAGGGAAATGCTACATTTTCCGAGTAAGGGCAATGAACAAGGCTGGGGTTGGACCCCCTTCACTCCCCTCAGATCCTGTGGTGGCTAAAACCAAACCTGGTATGAAGTTAAAAGTGATGAGATTGGGCCAGTCTGTAAATAAATGGATGATTCTGGTGAAAAAGTGCTTTATGAAGCATCAGCTACTTGTTTCACAGACAGAAACACCCTCAGGAAACCAAGATTAACAAATCGAACTGCCCAAATTAATTAGCTGTGCACTGTGTAGTTTGGCGGTTTGGGTTGTTTTTTCAGTTAGATGTGTAGAAGCTCAGCCCTGATCTGCTTTGGTGAGGAATGTTTTGTGGGTTTTTCACTCATACAGGCACAAATGAAATTGAACTTGGGGTGGACGAAGAGGGTTTCATTTACATGGCTTTTGAAGCTCCTGAAAAGAATGACTCCTCTGAGTTTATCTGGTCAAAGGACTATGAGGGACCTCCAGATGCTGACAGAGTCCAGATTGAAGAGAAAGGCAATAGGTGAGTATCTAATGCACACTGAGAAAATTATCATGGACTGGAGAGTAAAGAACACATTAAACACCAAGAAAAGCATGAAGCCAAATGTTTCTCTCTCTTTTCCCTGATTCCCAGCCCTGGTATCCATGAAATGGGCTCTTCAGTGCAATCTGGGGAGCATCTCCCATCATATTCCCAATATTTTTACCTTGCTCCTCAGTGCCATTTATAAATTCCATTGAGTTCTGTATTTCCTGTTCTGATTGTATCAAATTCTGTTACAGGAGGCACCATTTCTGGGGAAAATATAATTTTTGCTGTTATTCTTTTTACTTCTAGATCAAAACTGATACTGAAGGAGCCCTCAGAAAAGGACCTGGGTGTGTATTCAGTGGAGGTCACGGATGTGGATGATGATATCTCTGCCAGCTGCACTTTAACAAAAGAAGGTAAACACTGATAATTGCCAACAACAAAAAACTAATGTGCCCTAATTTTCTAATCTTAGGTGTTTAGAGGAAAGTTTCTTGCAGAAGAATAGTGAGTGATTAATGTCACAATGATAGCATTAAAAAGATGTTTCCCATTCCTTGAAGGCTCAAGAGCAGTTTCTTTTCCAGTCCCCTAAGGAAAGATTCCATGTTCCTGCAAAGTCATTTTTCCATGGCAGTTCAGATTTCACATTTGGCTATACTGTCACAGTGATTTAAAACCACTTTAGCACGCTCCCTGAATTGATCCAACCAACATTTTATTCAGATATAACCAACAATAACCTTCATCACCTTTTCTACTCCTCCCCATTATTGAATGTTTTTGTCCTCTTTGACATAAAGTTCATAAAAACATTAAATTAAATCGATACAATTCATTTGTTTTAGCCTAGTGTTGACTTTTTACTCTCTGCATTTCAGATCTGGACAAGCTATTGAAACGTAGCCACGAAATCAGGAACCCATGTAAGTTGAAGCAACAAAAAGCCACGAGCCCAGGTCCAGCCTGGGAAAGGGGAAGCCAGCCCAGCCCTGGCTGAGGCAAATCCTGCGGTGTGCCTGGGATTCCCCTGCGAGCTTCTCTCTGTTTGCCAGTGATCAAGCTGATATCTGGCTGGAACATTGATGTTCTGGAGAAAGGGGAAGTGAGGCTGTGGCTGGAGGTGGAGAAGCTGTCCCCAAACGCTGAGCTGCACCTGATCTTCAATGACAAGGAGCTCACCAGTACCCCAGTAGGTTTCCTTCTGCATTTAACCCAGGGGTCTTGAGCAAATGGGCACATTCCCAGTTTTTTAAATTCCCACCAGATATTTTGATGGGGATTTTCAACTGAATACAGGCAAATCTTATGAATTCTAAGAGCAGATGGAAGTGATTTATTTCTCAGTCCAAAGCACTGGAAATAACCCTGTGTGTTACAGCACCCTCCAACCTCCTCATCCATCCACAAAAATGTTCAGGCCTCCTCCTTGTCCTCCCATATCAAATTAATATTAGAACATTTAAAAAATACTTGGAATGAGAGGACCAGAGGGGAGAACAGTTGAGAATGAAGCACAAATATAAATCATGGGCTGTCAGCTCAGTGCAGAGCAGCAATGCCCCGATAACAACCAGGACCCCCAGAACAGAGGACAGGACCAGGCCAGAGCAGTTTGGAGCTGTCAGTGCCCCATTGAAGGGGTTAAATCAACATGTAACAAGTTTAACCAAGGCTTTATCTCTTCTAAAATCTGTCTCCTCTCCACTGGAGAGCTGACACGGATCTGCACAATGAACAGCATTTGTCAGGCTGGTTGGAAGGACAATATTTGCTCAGAGCTAAGGGGGCAGTGAAGCAGAATGATGATATTTGTGTTTAAGGGGTGTAGGAGCTCAGTGGTACCTGCACCTCGGCAAGAGGGGGGAAATATTCCTCATCCTGGCCAAATATGGAATTCCACATCCCAGATTGTAACCAAGTGCAACACTTCCATGCCACTAAAAATCACAGATATTCTGGTTTTAGCTCTGTAATATCCAACAAGGAAGGATATTTTGTGTTAGGTGGTTTTACAGAAACTTTCCCTCTGCTGGAAGCAATTCTATCATTCCTACACACATAAATAATGCATGAATCCCCCAGCCTGGCACAGCACTGCCTTCATTATCCTGTAAAATGAGGGGAGTTTATAAGGATACGGACACAAAATGACTGGAATATCTTCTGTAGAAGATGCTGTGCCAGGATCTGACCTTAGAACCGTTCTACTGGGGGAAAACTCTTCAGTTTATCCTATTTCCTTTGTTTTCCACAGACACACAAAATCAACTTTGTCAAAGAGAAAGGCCTCGTGGAACTGATAATCCAGGATTTCTGTGCTGATGACAAAGGGGTGTACACAGCCCAGCTGAAAGATGGGAAAGCCAAAAATCAATTCACCCTTGTTCTTATGGATGAATGTAAGTGGAAATTTGGGATCAAATATAGACTGCCATGCTCAGTGGAAAGTTTGTGAGGCACTTAAGGCCCCAAAGTATTTCCAACAGTTCCAATGGCACACTGGGAATGGGGAGAGCAAATTTTAGCCCACATTTAAAGTCCAGGAATCATTTAAGAAATGATCTGAATCTCTCTTTACCATAAATTAAAGCTTTTGGTCTTATAAATAGGTGCTTGATGATAAAAGCAGTCTGCTGAAGTGGAATGCTCAGTTCTTTCTTCCAAATGTTTTACATATTAGCTTGCAGTGGTGAACTGTGCCTTGGCAGCAGAGTGGAGTGTGTGTAGTCATTTATCTCAGGGCAGGAGCAGGCTGGAAATTCAGTGTATTTAGCAGCTGGTTCACTGCACTGAATGCAATAAAGTGTCAACTGCACTCCAGGACAAGGAACTCCATGGAACACGCAGCTCCCTGGACATGCAGTACAGAGAGCCCCTAAAATTAATTAAAAATAGAAAGGAACAAGATTCTCCTTCAAATCCTTCCCCATCAAGTGCCTGTCTCTGGTTTCAGTTCTCTGCATTTTGCTTTCAAGTGACCTTCTAAAGCTTCCTAAAGTTTTGAATGGAAAATGTCTATGAAATGTCAAATCTCCCTGACTCCCTGGAGAGACACAGGCACCTTCCCAGAGGGATCCAGCATTTGCTGGGTTCAGGATAGAAAATAAACTTGAGGGGCTGTGCTCTAGAAGGGCCCATTTCTCTTTCCTGACAATGTAAAGGCAGATAAAAAGTTAGAGATGTGGTTGTGCTCTTTGCTTTCTTCAGTGTTTCTTACTTTTTAAACATCTTAATTTCAGGTTTTCTAATCTACCTTTTTATATGGTCAAATCTTGTATTTAATTTGCTAAATTATTAATAGTCAGGTCTTTGATGGCTCTTTTGTTTTAATGAAAATAAATGTTAGGCTCTCAGCATAAACAAACAGCACTGCTCTAATGATAACAGCTTTTGGAGCAGAAATATCCAATAATGGGGGGTTCTTGACTTTGTCCTTTGCTGTTCCATAGCTTTTGCTAAAGTGGCAGAAGAAGCTGAAGCAAAACGGAGACAATGGAAGAAAAAGCAGGGTAAGATCAGCCCAAGGTGAAGGACTGGTCAGAATTAAGGCCAGGATGGCAAAACCCAAGCGAATTTATTTCACTTCATCATCTTTTTAAACACATTATTTAAGCTGATTGAGACAGTAGGATAAGAGTCCTTGTTTACAGATACTTTGCCCTGCCCTTAAAAATCAAAATAATGAAATAGTTTTAGCCCAGCTAGGCAGATTTATCAGTAGAGATCTTCTGCATCAGTGCTGTGACACTGAACACTTTCCAACTCTGACAATTGTCCAACTCGAATATATATTTTGGAATTAAGATCCACTGCCTTTCCTTGTAGAAAATTTATAAAGATCCATGCATTCCACTTTCACCTCCCACCTTATATTGATAAATAAAGACGTTTATAAAACAAATTCATTGGAAAAATCCTCCAACTGGAAAGGTGATTTCCTGCTAGTAAGGATAAAAAATATTCACTTAATAACGACTGTGACAGCACATGATAAATCCAGTCTCCTTCTCGGCTTCAGAGTTGCTCAGTATAGGATGAAAGTGTATCTAAAGTAATTTATTTCACATTTTCCCTCCCCATTCCCGCGAGCTGCGCTGCGGGAATCCAGCACTAGATGGAAGCATTCCCGCAGGAAACACAGCAAAGGCACCACTACTGACATTTCTTTTCTTTTCCAGGTCCACATTTCATCGAGAACTTGACGTGGAAAGTTTTGGAGAGCTGTGAAGTGCTCCTCACCTGCAAGGTACCCAGAGCCCGGGCTGAATTCTTTCAGCATTCCATTTTAGGTGTGATTTTCAGAGGATATCAGCAGCACTCATCCAAATGCTTTGTGCAGAGCAGACAGTAAGGAGATGGTTTATTTTGGGCAGAAATTTTAACAAAGAAGGGAAATTCTCAGATTCTGAAGTAATGTAAGTAATGATTCATATTAGGACATCCAAGAATTGAGAAATCAAATGTATTTTGACTTCTAAATGTTGATTCCAAACAGGCAACAAACCTGAGGAAGGACACCAACTTCCAGTGGTTCTTCAATCACAAGGCACGAGCTGGGGGAGTGTTTGATCCCCAGACTGGGATGGGAACTCTGCAGATCTCAAAGGTGAAACATCAAAGAGCTCACAGGTTCACAGGAAAATGGCAAAAAAATACGGGCTGATCTTGGGGATATTCCACATTTGTTTTGGGTAGTGCCCACTGAGTGAAAGAAACACTGAGAAAAGCAAAAGAGAAGAAATTTTAAATGTTACAGTCAGATTCTGAATCTGAATTCTAGTGGAATTCATGGCAGGGGATTGGAACTAAATAATCTTTAGGGTCCCTTCCAACCCAAACCAGGCTGTGATTCTAAGATCCTAGTAAGAAATAAGATGTTTTTAGCAGTGGCTGGCTGTTCAAAGTTTAACACATCCTGAGAGGCTGAAAAAAACCTGAGCCCCCCTATCCTTTCACAGATTTTGGGTCAAATTAACCCTTTTCCCCCCCATCATTTCTTCTCAGTTCAACAAAATTCATGAGGAGGGAAGAAGAAAATCTCACCTTTTTCCCCTTTTCCAAATGCTGCCCTGTTTCAATGATATGGGAAATGTCTTTGGGAGGGGCGTTGTTTGTTTTGGGGCTTGTTTGGGTTTTTTTAATCAATATTACACATGCATACGTGTATTTGGTAGGTAACCAAAGCAGATGAGGGCCTGTACAAAGCAGTTGTTTCAGACAACAGAGGAGAGGACTCCACCCAGCTGGACCTGACAAAAGGAGGTAAGAGAACCTCGGCTCACACAATAAGACACACTCACACCTCTGCCCTGAGTTCATTTTGGATTTAAAACCAAATATCCTCACTTTCTATGGAACCTGCATGTCCTACATGCTTTTATAGGAGTTACTGGTCAAATTTGAAAAGTTTCCTGCCCTACATCTTAATGTCATTTCCACCTGCAGTCATTTCTCATGCCAGGACTGCATTATAAATTCTGTCAAGCCCCACAGATAAAAGCTCAGGGATGTTTCAGTCACTTCAACCCAAAATCAATCAGAAGGTTCTGCTGCCCAAGATTAAATCCTGCCCTGACATCTGGAATCTATCATTTAAACCTGGTACATAAATCTCCTGTCTGGGAGGCATTTGGTTTCACTTGGTGAGTGTGAAGGAAGATAGGAGCATCTAAATTTAGTAAGAAATGCCCAGCATCTGAAAACAAATTAATCAGAAGCAAAACCTCCATCCCCAGTGAGCTGTGCCACAGAAAAAGACAGCAAATAACCCGTGGATATACAACATCCCAACCATAGTGAAATTAATTGGTAGATTGGATAAGATTTGCTAAAAATTGTATTTATAGGCAATTAAATCTTTGTTTTTCAGCCTTTGAGGAGCTTCTGAAGGAGCTGTGCAGGATCAGTGGTATGTCAGCTCAGCATTACAGCAGAGGGCAAAGGTGGGAGGGCACAGCCAGAGCTGCAGAGCTGTCCCTGGGTGTGGGACAACCACAGCACCATCCCCTCACTGCTCCTCTGGCTGGGATTTTGTTGTGGAACAGGTAAATCTGGGCATTCCTCCTCAATTTCAGTCTTCCCATTACACCACCAGCTCTTTCTGCCACACCTCTGAAAATCCAGCCTACAGAGGAAGGCATCAAAATCTACACAGAAGTCAAGTACTACACAGACTACATGAAAACCACCTGGTATCACAAGTAAGTCTCCCAAAAAATATTTGCAAAGCTTCTGTTGCTTGTAGCTGTTTATCCAAAATTAAACATTTGGGCCTGAGCCCATAGATTTTTAAGGCAGTTGTAGATTTGCGTGAATAAGGGCTGAAAATCACAATTCACTCTCATCCTGGAACATGTCTGGGAATTTCAGAATGAAAAGTCATGTTATTTTTATCTTAGCACTGCAGAAATATTTATAAGTGATCATCCTTACTAGAATAATAATGATGCTGCACTTAC
Source organism: Picathartes gymnocephalus (assembly GCA_013390045.1). Lineage (NCBI taxonomy): Eukaryota > Metazoa > Chordata > Aves > Passeriformes > Picathartidae > Picathartes > Picathartes gymnocephalus. The sequence goes on from WEKY01038835.1 coordinate 113,302, forward strand.
GATGCTGCTCAGTTACAGCCTCCTTGGTTACAGCCAGAATTTTTTTAAACACTTTATTTTTACTACTTCACATTTTCCTAAACTACTTTCTTCCCCCACTCTGAATAAAAACATTGCCAAAATTACAAAATTCTTCCCAAACACTGACTAATTTAGCCTGATAGTGTCTTCCTAAATAGACAACTGGTGTTTTATTAGATACCACCTACATGTAGATAAGGGGGCGAATTTTTAATAACTTTCAAGGGCTAAATACTTACAAACATTCAACATAAAAATGGGATTTAATCCCTTAAATAAGAACTAAGAGGTCTTTTGTAGAGTTTGTGAAGCTTTGGCAAACTGCCTAAAAGCACAGCCCCATGGCATTTCCTCTCTCCATGAAAGAAACCCTGACTCCCACACTTCCAACCACTGCAGGTCTAAAAATCTCTCTGATTTCTGCAGCTCTCCTAAATATTATTGAAATGACATCACTTGTTTGCTCAGGGAGAAACAACTGGAAAGCCGTGACAGGATGAGAGCTGGGAGCACCATGAATCAGATCTGGCTGCACATCCTGGAGCCCACAGAGGCTGATAAGGGCAGATACAGCCTGGAGTTATTCGATGGCAACAGCTCCCACAAGCTGTCAACAGACCTGTCTGGGCAAGGTGAGCTGAGTCACAGCTCAGTGCTTTCCAGGAGCCCTTCAGACCCTGCCCAGGGATTCCTCTCTCCAGCAGGAGCAGGGAGGTCACTCTTCCCCTGTGCTGGGCACTGGTGAGGCCACCCCTCGAGTGCTGTGTCCAGTTCTGGGCCCCTGCGTTCAGGAAGGACCTTGAGGGGCTGGAGCGCGTCCAGAGGGGGCAGCAAGGCTGGGGAGGGGCTTGGAGCACAAACCCTGTGAGGAACGGCTGAGGGAGCTGGGGGGGTTCAGCCTGGAGAAAAGGAGACTCAGAGGTGACCTCGTCACTCTCTAAACTCCCTGAAAGGTGCCTGTGCTCAGGTGGGGTTGGGCTCTTTGTCCAGGCAGCAGCTGCCAGAAGGAGAGGACACAGCCTTGAGCTGAGCCAAGGGAAATACAGGCTGGAGATCAGGGAAAAGTTTTTCCCAGCAAGGGGGATAAAGTATTGGAATGCTCTGCCTGGGGAGGGGGTGGATTCAGCATCTCTGGGTGTGTTTGAGACAAGGCTGGATGAGGCACTCGGGGCCAGGGTTGAGTTGAGGTGTCAGGGTTGGGTTGGACTCCATGATCTTGGAGGTCTCTCCCAACCCTGTGACTCTGGGATTATTGGAGCTGGAGCTGCAGTTCCAGGTGGAATTGGGTTAAGGAGGACAGTGAAGGGCCCACAGAACATGAGGAGATAGGGAGTGAGCAGGAGAAAGGATTGAAGCTTTTAGGGAGCCTTGGCACTGCTGGGGAAAGGATGAGCAGGGGACAGCTGCTCCTGGGATGTGTCCAATTCCTCCACTGGACAACAGAGTTTACAGGTGGAAGCTTAGAAATGAGAACTTCCAGGTTTACAAAGGCTTTTCCAAAGTGTTGGAAGTTTTGTTTCCTCCTCTGAACGTCTCTTTGGAAAGGGAGAATTCAGTCCCACCTATTTCAGCAGTACACAAATAGAGCTGTGTTTCCTTGAGGCAGGGACAGATACCATCTAGAGGATAATTACATTTATCCATGTAATCCCAGCACTGATAACAACAACATAATGTCCAATCTACTGAGTCAAACAAAACAAAAGGCAACTTTCCCTAAAACCTTTCATTCTTGCAGTCTTTGAAGATGCCCTGGCTGAACACAGGAGGCTAAAGTAAGTTCCTGCCTAAATATTTTCACAGCTAAATTTCTTTTGAGTCTCATACTCGAAATTGTTAACATAATGGCTAATAAATAAAACCACAATCATTTTCTCTCCCTTTCAGGGAAGCAGCAATAGCAGAAAAGCGTAAGTAAATTAATCTCTTCCCTTCAGTGAAACAAAGCCAAGTTTGCTGATAAGAAAAACTAAAAGGTTCTATTTGTTCATTCCCAGGTCGTGCCAGAGTCGTTCAAGGTCTGCCAGATGTTGCCACTATCATGGAGGACAAGGTAATAATTGAGTAACTCTATTAATTGGTCCTTGCACAGACACAGAAGAATCACAGATGGGGAGGAAAAATTCTTGTTTTCCCCTCCTGTACATTGCCAGCAGCTTTTTTGAGCTGCTGCAGTTATCAGAGGTGGGAATGCCCTCCTGGGTCATCTTCACAGCCAGATCCTTTCTGTTGTCTTCCCATTTCACAGGATTGGACTTTCAAGGCCTTTAGGTGCTGGGCCTGATTTTCCCATCATCCCAATTCCCTGCCTTCATTTCTGAGTCACACTCCCCTTGACACAGACAGCATAAAAACCCTGTAAAGTAACTGCAAACTCACCAAATGCCTGTTTAGGTGTCACTTTACAGCATAAGAAGCTATAAAAAGATAGTAACACAAATATGAGTCAGGCCCAGTGAATTCAGGCAGCTTAATCCTGATTGTACTGGAGGAAATCAGGAAAAGGAATATTAGATATCAGTGTTGGAATGTCACCTAATGAAAATGTGAGAACTAATTTTTATTGTTCTTAATTTAAAAGATGTGTGGCACTTGGGGACATGGTTCAGTGGTGGCCTTGGCAGGGTTTAAAGGTTTTTTTCCAACCTAGATGATGCTGTGATTCTATGAACTGAACTTCCTTGCTCATTTACAGCTCCATAATCTTTTTCTGTTCTCTGCTCCACGACAGACCCTGTGCTTAACTTGTTGTGTATCTGGAGATCCCTACCCAGAGATCACCTGGTTCAAAAATGAGAAGGTCATTGTGTTTAAGGACAGATACAAGATGGATGTGAAGGGGTCAATGGTCACAATCACCATAGAGAAAGTCTGCAATGAAGACACAGGAAAATACAGCATCTATGTCAAGAATAAATACGGGTCTGAAACAGGGCAGGTCACTATTAGTGTCTATAAACACGGGGAGATCCCAATAGGAACAGAGCAGGAAGTCCCAGCTGGGATTACCACAAAAAAGCCTAAATGAATTCACTGTCTCCTTGAATTCAAAAGGCATTTAACTCCTTCAGATGCTTTTCAGTGTCTCTGCCCTAAAATTCAGGCTTGCGTGTCTATGTTTATTTTAGCAGTATTTCAGTATTTTGGCAGTTGTTAGAGAACAATTCTCGTGTGTGTGTGTGTGCTCACAGGTGTGCACAGTGCATGTTCACCTTCCAGAGAGACCCTGCCCTGGTGAATCCGTGTGGGAAATACCAGAGGATTCACACATGAGGCTTTCAGTGGAGCTTTTTGTATTAAATCACTACATGCAACAGATTTTCTTGTAGCCTCTGTGTGTGTGTGTGTGTGATTAAACTCAAACCCTTGGTGACATCTCAGCACTGCTTTCCGTACATCCATGATGAAATCACTCCAGCTGTGGGTGGATGGGAAGTCAGGACATGCTCCACACATAAAATGGCCCTGTAAATCAGCAATTCTCACAGGGAAATGTAATTACAAAATTGGCTCTTTGTGTGTGAATCTTCTTTAAAATTACCTACTAAAAAAAGGGTTGTGAATTGGTAAGAAAAAGCTGAGTGTTGGGTTTCTATTTAAATAGAATGAAAAGTTAACTTAGAAAGGTCACCCACCCCTGGGATACAGGCTCTGTTTGAATTAAGCAATCTAATTGCAAGACACATAATCTAATGAAAGTCTTCCAAAATCAACAGTCATGCTTGCACAGACAGCAAGGAATATCACTCAAGGGCTGCAATGAGTGAGGAATTCCTGGTGCAGTTGGTGAGAAGAAAAAATAACATGTTATTTACTGCCTGCATTCACTCTCCAAGCAATGTTCTATGCTTTATCTTCTATTAAAACAAAAAGTAATAAGAAACTGAATTTAATTCAGAGTTAGATGCACATCACTGACACCTGCTGGATAAAGTCATCACTGATGTCCCACTCCAACATGATTTTCCCTGTCCTCAAGCAACGGGAGGCCCACAGTTTTGGAAGAAATAGAATGATTTTATTCATTCTTTATCCACCATTTAAGGTTCAAGTGCCCACAGCAGAGAATATTGTGATAATTAGGAAGTTCCTGCTGTACAGTATCAATCACCTCTATCGATTGTAAATTATGCAATTTTATCTGAAGAATTCTACTCAAGACACAGAAAATGTGTTAAACACAGAATTTGTGAACAAAAAGCAAACAAATGAAGCTGCAACACTTTCCAACAACGATGGACAATTACCTGAGGTCAGTAACCCACAACACACACAACATCCCAACCCTCAAGGTAAGAACAACATGAACGAGAGGTTATGATCATTAGGAACAAATAACTGATTAATAATTGCTCCTTCCCAGTTAATAATTAACCCTCAGACAATTTTGGGCTGGCCTTTCCTTTTCCATAAATAGCATCCCCGTGAGCAGGGGGAGCCCTCGCTGTGTCACACGATGGCATTCGCTGGCACCTGGCAGATCTACGCTCAGGAGAACCTCGAGCCCTTTCTCAAGGCTCTGGGTAAGTGGCTGCTTCCTCCTCAAATCATTGGCACCACAGCTTTTCCTGCTGTATTTCCATGGGTTTTTTCCTTTTCTTTCTATGACAATCTTCCCCTGCTCCTCAAGAAAGAAGAGCTATACCAGAAATGAGGTTGTGTTGATTGACTTGTAATTTTATAAACACATTTAATTAGAAACAAGCTGTCAATGACTTATTCAGCTTCCCAGTTATTGGTACAGAAGCGTTGTCTGCAGCACAAATGCTCGTCAGTAATCTGATGTGAATGATTAACACGTGTGATAAGTGTCAATAATCTCTGAGTGATTATCAGGTGTAATCTGTGAGGATTAAAAGGTGCTACATCAATAAATATGCATTTACCTTTGCCAACAAAACATTCCCCTGGGGATTTTTAAGAGTAAATACGAGATATTCAGGAGAATGAGATCCAGTTCCAGTTGAAAAGCCTGGTCTGACAGCGTGACAGAACCAATCCCTCTCCTGGTGCCAGGGACACCCTCAAATCATGCCAGCGACACCCCAAAAATGGAGTTTGAGGTACTCCCACTGTTGCAGCTCTGACTGGACAGATAATCCCCCAACCCCAATCTCCCTGGAAAAATGAAGAAATGCACACATGTTTTTCTTCATGGACCATTGTCACCCCATGGCTAGCCCTCAGGAAAAGAAACAATGCATAATCTGACACATCACCAAACATAATATAAAAAACCTAACCAGACTAGAAGGAATGGAGCAAAAAGCCCATAGAGAAGAAAGGAATCCAAAACAGGATTTGTCTTTTAACTTGGACATCACCTTCCAGTATTTGTTTGGATCTTTTGTGCTTTTGCTGGAAAAAAGAATTTGCTATTTCCATAACAAAAAGTCCTGTTTTGCCTATTTTCACAGGGTTGCCAGATGATACTATCAAAATGGCCAAAGATATTAAACCTGTTGTTGAAATACAACAAAAAGGCAATGACTTTGTTGTGACATCCAAAACACCCAACAAATCTGTAACTAACTCCTTTACACTTGGCAAAGAGGCTGACATCACCACCATGGATGGCAAGAAACTAAAGGTAAAGTGTTCCAAGAATGGGACATCTCTTATTTATCCCTAAACCTCAGTTTGTGTGTGAGTGGAACCATTTTAATTAGCAAACACTTCTATCACTTCAACAAACAGAAATGTTTCTAAAACTCCTATTCAAATGCTGTGCTCTCCAGTTTAAATCAGTAGCTGTCATTATGAAATATCAGTGTAATTTATTTCCTATTTATTAGTCCTCTACTTACTCAGGTTGAATTCCAAAATCTAAATATTTTAAAATATATTTTAAATGTTCCAACAGTGCACTGTGAACTTGGTCAGCGGGAAGCTAGTGTGCAAATCAGACAAATTCTCTCATGAGCAGGAAGTTAAAGGAAATGAAATGGTGGAGGTAAGTGCTAGAAAATAAGGGCACTTGCAGAAAAATGCTGAAGAAAAAGGTATTGACTAGCTCTGAGTGTCTACAAAGTGTCCCTGGGGATAAAGACTGCTCCAAGGAGCACAACCAACTCCAACTTTTCCTTCCTGCAAATGTTCTACATATATTTACAGGCAGGTACTGTGACTGTGTTTTCTTGTGGACTAGGATGGATTTATGCATGAATTACAGACACTTCTGCCACTTAGCTATAAACAGAGTTCCTAAAGTTTAAATGTGTATTTGTCTTCCGCAGACTATAACATATGGTGGAGTAACACTTGTCAGAAGAGGCAAGAAAGTCTAAGGCAGATCCCCTCCTCTGTGACACCTTCACCTACCTGAAATAAAGTGCACTTTCCACAAGGTGTGATCTTTGTTTTATCTGAACAAACAGTACAGGAAATAATGAAGATTTCTGCTCTGCTTTCACATAGCACTTCCCCTTGTTACAGGACTGTGTTTTGCCTTTTGTCCTCAGTGACAGAAATTGCCTCCCAGACAACCCAACCTGGACATAAATCACATTGTTCCAGTTCACCACAATAATCCTTGGGAGCAGCCAAAAGCTACAGAAATGCTTCTGGATTTCTTGCACACAGACTGAACACACTCGGCTTTAGTTCCTGTGTCTAACAAAGTTTAGTCTTTAACCAAACCCCGTTCTCTCTGACCTGGCCAGCAGAGAACAATCAGGCATTTGTGGAGCTGATCTGTACCACATGTCCCAGGAATAGAAACAGCAATATTTTAAAAGCTGTGAAGTACTTACCAGTCATTAACAATAGGAATGGCTGCTCTTAAATTGAATTACACACAAGTACAATTAAGAGGCACTACGAGAGGAAAGGGAATTAAACATTCTTCCAATTTGCAATTGATGCCCAGTATCTTGTCATGGCCCAAGTTTGTGAAGCCCAAGTAAACCAGACTGTTGAGACTTTGTGTCTCTATTGGAATACAAAACACACAGGAACTGTGCCTAAAACCGTTTCTCTGCTGATTAGATCCTACTATTATATCAGCAGCCCCATTTTAGGCTTATTAAGTCACTGCAGATTTGTTAGAATTGGTTTTGGGTGCAAGGCCTCCACGAACAAAGTTGCTGGACTGATAATGCCATTTAAAATCCTCATGGAGAGGTTTTATCCCAGTGAAGAGTGTTGAGTTGACACCTCCCCATGCTAGAAGAGCAGTTTGTGAGGGGGTAGTTTGTGTTTTAGTTAATAACACTTACAATGTGATTTGAGCAATTTGGGAAGTGTATTCTTACTCTGGGATAAGGCTGCTCCCGGGGCAGTTTCACTGGTATAAAGGATCATTGTGTTCGTTTTGCTTCCCAGGCAGCTCTAATGCCAAGCACACTCCTGCAGCCAGAATTCCATGTGAGTTACACAGAAATAAGAACAGTACAGAAATCAGGGCTGGTAAAACTCAGGGAGGAGGAGGAGGAGGAGGCTGCTTTAAAGCACTGGTGCTGCAAAAAGCCATCCAAGAACTCAGCACCCTTCTCTCTGGGAGTTGCTGGGTAACTACTGCAAACACACCCTGAAAGCAAACACACAATGTGGTTTTCCAGCAGGAAATTCAAAGAATGCTGCAGTTCTGCAAAGATCAAATGCTGTACCTGCAAACTGAAGGATGGAACATGCAAAACACTTCAGGTTTATTTCTAAACCAAAGCAGAGATCATTCATTACTCAGTTAAAGCCTGTTACAAAATGACTGTTGGAGACACTACACACTAAAAGCACACAATCCTTAAACTCATGCTAAGCCATTCTAATGGTTAAAAATTTAAAAAATTAAAAGAACACTTCACCTGGCTTTCTTCACAACTGCAGTGATTTCGTATTTCCAGCAATGGTGCCAATCTTTCTCATCCTTCTGGCAATGTCCTTCTGCCATAGGGTATCCACAAAAACAAGTGAATCTTTCTGTGAAGGGCTCCAGTGGAGTATTTATAATCGAACTTAGATCTTGTTCAAAGTTTTGGTTCCCAATCTGACAAGCTCAGGGTAATCCTGGCAGCCTGGTGGATTTCTATCCATCACCAAAGCCCACTCCTTGGTAAATCCATTGTTTTCAGAATGTCCATAAAATAATTTCTTTTTCTTTTTTGCTTTGTGCCAAGCACTCCCACCACAACTCTAGTCTCTAATATGCTTTCTTGGCTTGATTTTTATGTTCTTTTAATGATTTGTGTGAGCAGATCTGTGTTTTTATTGCACAAGGTACGCTGCTTGCATACAGAAAAATGTTAACTATAAATATTAAATGCAAAAAACATGGTCAGAGATCCCCATCTCTTCTCTGCTGAGTCCTGCACACAGACCCTGAACATAAAATCACATAAATTCCTTTTTTTGGAAGTGTATATGGATGGTCATCTCCTGTGTTAGGGACTGAACTTCATCTGCCAGTCAAACTTGAATCATCTGTCATTCAAAACCTGCAAAAATCAGGCAATTCTTAGTGTGAGATTGCCAAGATATGAACAGCACCGTCCTCCCACCAGCTTTCATTCATGAATATTAAAAATAAAGATGAAAATACACTGGTGGCAGACACCAGGGCTGTATCAGCTCAAAGTCTTTCTGTGCCTGCAGGAGTTGGCTGAAAATCCCTCACATGAAAATGCAGACACTTTTCATTGAACTCTTCATCAAGCCCTGTGACTGTTGGGTCACAGATGTGCCTTTTGTCCACCTTTATGTGAGTCACACACGACTGTGGTAAGAAATAATCTCTCCACCCACCAACCGCATTGTTTTCATCACACAAATGGCGTTCATGGAGAGGGCTGGTCCTGTGCAAACAGTGTGATGAAAACTCCTGGGGCTCAGCAGGGCTGTGGGTAACGGTGTTCTCCACAAAAATTGTATTAATTATTCCGTGTGCAACAATACTTACACACTCCAGAGAGACATTGGTCATTTATTTCAAAGTTGCACAGTTGGGGGCCCTGTGGGATTCCACAAATTGAGCACACACCAACGATCCAAATTTATTACTCTTTACGCATTTTAGCAAACAAAGGAATTAGTGTTCCTTGGCTTCAAGTTACATAGTTCTGAATTAGTATTCTCTCTTCTGTTAGTTAATTATTATATTGTTTTCCATACTAATTAGTCCCATTCTCAGTCTTTCTCTCCTTTTGGGTCTGTGGATTGGTGGTCACGACCTGCCCCTGCAAATGTTGGAGATCATTTCAGCACAGTTGCTGACTTGGGTTTATTAGTTTCTTCCTTATCTTGGCAGTTCTTGCCAGATGGCCCATAAATTCTGCATTCTTTGTGTCCTCTATCAGTGGGCATCCTTTTCTTCTCAAGCTTTGATAACCTCCCCCTAAGTCTGAGATCGTCGAAGCATGTCCAGCCCTAAACCTTAACAAGGCAATCCTACCAACAATTTGTTTTTTTAACACAGGGACATCACTTAGACCTTGTTGGCTGCTGTTCCACGGGTTACAACTCCCTTCTTGTTGATTAGGCTCGAAAGCAGAAAAACGTCAGAGATCAAAGAACCTATTTTCCAACAAAATTTTTACAACCTGCACATTTTGCAACAACAAAGCCACAGGACGGCGACATCTCGAGGCTCAGGAAGGGCGTTATAGCCCGAGGCCGTATCAGGTGGCTGCGCAGCAGGGTACAGGAGGGAGCCAGGACGCCCTGAGGCGGCTGCGCGAGGCGGGAGCGCGCTCTCCCCTCACGGCGGGGGTGCGGCCGCCATCTTGGCCCGCGCGCTCCCCCTTCCCTCTCTTTTTTTGCGAAAAGCGAGGCCCCGCAGCCGGCAGCGCTGAGGGAGGGGGGAGCAGCGCGCGTGCGCGGCTCGCGCCGGAGGGCCCGGGAGCTCGCGCTCGGGGCCGGTGCGCATGCGCGCTGCCGGAGCCGGGACAGGATTTTGGCGCCGCGTTTCGCTCCCGCCGGAAGCCTCGCGGGAAGTCTCGCGAGAGGCGGCGCGCGGGCGGACGGTGCAGCTCCCTCAGGGTCGCCTCAGCCGCTCCCGCCGCGCCCGGGCCGCGCTCGCTCCTTCCTTCCCTCCTTTCCTTCCTTCCTCCTTTCCCAGCGCCGCCGACATGTCCCGCTACCTGCGGCCCCCCAACACCTCGCTCTTCGTGCGGAACGTGGCCGACGACACCCGGTGAGTGGGGGCGGAGCGGGGGCTCGCGCAGGCTTTGGCGGGCTCGCTAGGCCGCGGCCGCGGGGGTCCCCCCTCAGCCGGGGGAGGGACGGGGCGAGCCCGTCCCGCTCCCTTTCTGTGCTTTGCCTTCTCCCTTCCTCCGCTCTCCCTTCTCCCTGCCCTGCCTTCCATTTTCCTCCGCTCCTCGCGATGCTGCTCGTTCCCCGCCTCTCCACGCGGATCCGTTTCCAAACAGCGTCCACAAAGAGCAAAGCTGGGCCGCAACAAAGTGAAAGTCGCCGCAGCCGCCTTTGAGTGTGTCCGGCGGGAGACCCAGGCAGGATGTGCCCCCGGGGCGATGCTGGACAGCCGCTGGAGTTTGGGATGCTGCTCTGGAAATGCAATATTGCTGCTAGATGGGAGAAAATAGAGCATTTGTGTTCAAAATTCCTGGCGTAGCCGGTCCCGTTAGTGCGGGAGCTGCTGCCAGTTCAGGTGGAATGTCCCTGCGGTAATTGTTGTGTAGCGGGGCCGCTCAGGACGCTCGCTACAGAGTTGAGGGAAGCAATGATTGTTCTCCGTTATAATCGTGTTGTACCGAGAGCCCATAAGGGTTAAACACGTGCTGTGAGAGAACTTCTTATAGAGAATTAAAAGAACAAAAACTGGGCATTGCACAGGTTCCTGTATATTCTTTCTATGTTTTTAGTGAACTGCTGGTTTTCCGCAGTTCACTTTGGCAGTTTAGTGACAAACACCTTTAGTTTGTTATCAGCTGTGGAACGTTTACAGAGCATTGTTGGCATAGAATGCACTTGTCAGAGCACTCCCGTGTTGTTATTTTTGTGTAGAATTTTTACGGAGATCCCTGCAAGGTCTAGTCCTGTTAAATGTAAGTTTTCCAACTCTGCCTGGACGGCTTGGACCAAAGTTGTTCAGCAAACAGCAATAGTGTGGGCACGATGGAATGGAATGGATTGACAGCATTGTCATAAGTAACTTGGAACTAAACTTTTTTTTCCCATTAATTTTTTTTATCTTTCCAATAGTTTATTTTCCATTAAGAGCAGCTGAGGTTGTTTGTTTACAAATTCTGTACAATAACGTGGATCCTGTTGAGGCTTCACCTTAAGCACAGAGTTCTTGGAGGTGGTTTCATTGTGAGATTTCCATGCTGGTTGTAGTTCCCTTCTGCCAGCACTGACTGTGTGGAGATTTGTTTCCCAGCTGGTGACAGAGAAATATAAAAATACTAAAAAATAGCAGTAACTCTCACATACCACCAAAATATGGTGTTGCATCAATCTTCTCATGCAGGTTTTTGTCCTCAGATGTCACAAAATTAAATGTGAGGAGCTGATGTGAGTAAGAACCCTGTGTTGAGGACGAGAGGGTGTTATTCCAGGGGTGGTTGCAGCTGAACAGTTTTGTCTCAGCTCTCTAAAACTCTTTGGAAAAACTATCCCGAGGGCATTAGTGGCTGCTCACTCGGGATCTGTTCTATTTGATGTGGTTGTAAGTATTGATTATCCTATGGAAATGAGTTTGGGTGACTGGTTTGTTCTCATAATGTTTATTTGGCTCTCATAATTGATGTTTGTGTGTTGCAAAATCACTGTCGAGTTACATGAGGTACTTGAATAATAGGAACAAAAACAACAATAATTTAACAGCCCTTTCTTTCACTTTCTGCCACCTTGGCTGCATTGAACTGTTGTGCATCGCTTCTTAGTTTACATTTTTATTCTAGAGTTGTGCTGAGGGCTGATTTCAAACTCCCAGGGTGTATCTTGAGCATCCTGAGACTTGATTATTTCAGGAAAGCTCCGTGTCCTGCAAACAGTGAACTGCCCAAACACTTTTTTTTCCCCAAAAAAAGTTTTGCTGCTTTCATCCTCTGCCAAATGCTTCCAAAAAACCAGCTGTGGTCATAATAATTGTATATTTGATTTTTTTGTCTTATTTTATTTTATTTTGGTGGGTGTTTTGTAACACCTTAACCAGTGACAAAGCCATATCAGGTGTTTGTGGTGTTGCAGGTCCGAAGACTTGCGCCGTGAGTTTGGTCGTTATGGGCCTATAGTTGATGTTTACGTCCCACTTGACTTCTACACTCGTCGTCCCAGAGGATTTGCCTATGTTCAATATCCTTTCTTCAGATGGCTCATTAGTGAGGGGTGTTGAAGTTTGAAATTCAAGTTTGTGTAAGAGGTAACCAATCTAAATGAAAAAGCAGTTTACTTTTGTGTTGTATCTAATAAGTGTCTTACTTATGTTGTGGTGTTTCGTTATTTTTGAAGATTTAACTTCTCTCAATTGTTCTTTGCCTTTTTTGCAAAACTTAAGTCCAGTAATATAAAAGCTTGCTTATGTCACTGAAATTAATATTATATGATTTAAATGAAAATTTATCACTGACTCAAAATTGTCTAGCACGTTTTTATTATCACTGGTGTGTAAGTAAAGTTGTGCTTAGCAAAATGTGGCTACTATTCATTGTTAATTTAACAAATGGAAACTGGAATCACTTGATCAAAATCAGATTGTGTAAAAAATGAGGTGAACTTCTTTCTTTAATATTGTCCCCTAATTTGCTGTCCTCTGTTGTTGCCTCAGAATGTAAAGCTGTACAGTAATGGCGACCCCAAAGAGAAAGCATGAAAGAACCTTTAGAGTAGAGTTCAACAATTAAGGCAAGTAGACAAGCCAAAGACCTCTTAAGGATCAGGCTTGAAGAGAAGGGAGAGTTTGGGAAAAGAAAAAATAAAGAAAAGCTGGAAGAAGGACAAGCCATAATGGGAGACAAAGCTTCGCTTTATCTACAAAAGGGGGAAAAGGTTGTTTTTCAAAGTTAAAGATAAAGCCATCTGTCATTTTTGGCCAAGCATCTCATGACAAGTCCTTCTGACAAGCACTTAAAGAGTTAAAGGTCAAGATGAAGTTGAATGGTGGCCAAGATTAAAGGAGTCATACCTGATGTATCCTACAGAATAACAGTTTTTCTTCTGTCTGTCATGTAAGCAGTAATTTGATGAATTATTCTGGTTTAGTCCATTGACAAAACCTGTAATATTTCTCTTGTGAGTGCTACTGTAACTGTGGTCTGAATGAAATCACATTCGGTCTGGGGTTATCGAGGGAGATGCTGCAATGTGGAAGTTTCTCTCCTGCAGAGATGATGCTGCTGAGAAATGAGTGGCCTGGAGGGGGAAAGGCAGCTCATTTTTTTTGGGTGCCACCAGCTGGAATTAGGGGGGTCAATTCCAGCATTAAAATAAATGTCTGTCACTGTACCTTGCCCTGAGTGCCAGTGCAGGGCTCACAGTGTCTGCTCTCCTCATGCTGGGGAGGCTCTGCACACAGGGCTGTGACATGACATCAACTAAACCTAAAATCAGTTGTTTTAAAAAAAAAATAAAGCTTTATTCCAGTTCTAAAGTTAATAGTTAATATTTACTGCTGGTATGTCCAACATAATTTAAGAACTAGGGCTTAATTTCAATAAACTCAATGTAGTGGAGAGAACTAAATGACCATTAATAATTTTGAAAGGATACCTTTGTTTTCTTTGCATAAGTACAAGTGGGAGAAGAAAAAAGTTCAAGTATCACCTAGCAGCTGCTTGCTGATGGATAAATTCATGGTCATATTACAAGATCTTAATTTTATTACAGAAGTTCTCAGATAGCTGGTGGTTAATTAATAAAAAAATTCTCTAGTATGTAGAGTAGCATGACAAAAGAACTTAAAACCGGGCTGTAAAATGAGAAAATAACTTGATAATTTTTATTTAAAATACCAAATCTGTTAAACTGCTCAAATTCCCAAGTACCTTAACACTGCCCACATTTGAAGATGTCCGTGATGCAGAAGATGCTCTCCATAATTTGGATCGAAAGTGGATTTGTGGTCGGCAAATAGAAATCCAGTTTGCACAGGGAGACCGCAAGAGTAAGTGCCTGGATTTTATCGCACCCTGACTTTAGCCTGAATTTCAGCACCAAACGCTGCACGTGGTGCTAATTGTTGTGATATGTTCTTATTGTATATAAATAGCACTTTATCCAGTAGCTGTTAATGACCTGTTTTAATTATAAATGGATAACTAAGTACGCAGTCACCACAGTAATTCTTTGGAGTTTTCTGTGCAGCTTTGTGTGATTTCCAGGATTGAGGTAATGTCTTCATTTTCATTTGGCTCCAGGATAAAAGTCAATTTCAAGTTATAATTCAAGGTGGAGCAGAATTTATGTTTTCTGAACAGATAATTGTAAAGAGAACTTAGGTCTTTCAAATTTATTTGTGTGCATAGTCTTACTTTGCAGGGAGATAAGGATTTGTAAACCTGGCACACAGCTATTGGTGTAAACCAGGACTGTAATACTCATGTGATGCCTGGGAATAAAAGTACCTTAAAGGTCTTTAGTTACAGCTCTCAGAGAAACAACCTGACTGTCCAGTTCTCCCTCAAGTCCTCACAATTAACTTTAATGGAGTCAATGGAAATTCTACACTCCAAAGGACAAGTTTGTGCCCTGCGTATAAACATTGGGATTTCTAAGAAGTTTCTGAAAGAAAATAACTAAATCCACCTTCACGTGTTGCAAGCAGCACTAAAAACATAAAAATCGAAGCAGTTTAGTACGGAGGGTGTTTGTTACAGGGTGTTTAAAATACTTAGAGCATGGTCTTTGGGCTTGAATTTGATACAAAGGAAGGATAGCTGTGCTGCTTAGAGGAAGTACAGTGGAACACTAATAGGGTCCTTCCTTCTTAATTACTTTAATAACTAAGCTGCAGAGTGAAAGTGAATTGTTTTACTGGGGGGTTCCTTTTGGAATCACACTTCTCTTTGTGTGGCATCTACCAAAGCCTCTGTATAAGATGGCCTTTAATCATTAAAGACAGCTGTGGATCAGGTGTGATGATGGTGCTGTGCAGTCAGGAAAAGGAGTATTTAATTAGCTTTCACTCGTTGGGTAAATTCAGGAATGTCAGAATGTGTCGGTCGAGGGTCTGACCTGTCGTACCAGTTTCCAGCTGGCCTGAAATCACCTTGGCCAGCTCTGTGTTCTGGTTCTATGGAGCATTAAAGTCCTTTCTGACTGGTTTTGAGGGGTTTTGTTTGTTTGTTTTGCTTTCTAGATTTATAATGCCCCCAAGGCTGCATTAATTTGTGTCCAGTGGCTAAAGCAGCACAAAATAAGTGGCACAGAGCAGCCTCTCACCTGTCCCTTCATAAACATCAAATCACGAATGAGCCTTTCTGCTATACACCAAATACATGGCTTAAACCTCGAGGGGAGAAACTAGGTCATCTTTTTCACCTGCAAATATTGCTATTTTTACAGCACCAAACCAAATGAAAGCCAAGGAAGGGAGAAACCTGTACAGTTCTTCTCGTTACGATGACTATGACAGATACAGGCGGTCTCGGAGTCGCAGTTACGAGCGCAGACGGTCGAGGAGTCGCTCCTTTGATTACAGCTATAGAAGATCCTATAGTCCCAGAAAGTAAGTGTAGTGTGTGGGGCTGGCCTCAGCTGCACAGCACAGAGACACCACGCTGACTATTTAATTGTTACAGTTTTGAATAATCTTTTTTTTTTCTATTGTGGGAGTAACCACTGGGAGTTGCGTACTTTGCATGCTGCATCTGATCAGGAACAGTGAATGAAACAATTCTGTGCTGCTTTGGAGAATAACTAAAAGCAAATGCAGAGCTTGAAAATGTAATGTATTAAGTGTTTGTACATTTGCATAGGTATTTGTCACCGTTTACTTTTTCTGATGTACCTTTTTAGCAGTAGACCTACTGGACGACCTCGTCGTAGCAGAAGCCATTCGGACAATGATAGGTAAAACACTTTTTACACCCTTTAAATTGCGAACTAGATCACTGTATTCCTTTAACTATAGGTTTTAAAAACAAAAAAGTTTCTCCTGCAAAAACGGTAAACAATTTTTAATGTACTAGATGTCTAAGAATAGTGTTTTTACATTCAAATCTCCTCTCTCCCCTTTATTCTGATAGGTTCAAACACCGCAATCGATCTTTTTCAAGATCTAAGTCCAATTCAAGATCACGATCCAAGTCACAGCCCAAGAAAGAAATGAAGGCTAAATCACGGTCTAGGTCTGCATCTCACACCAAATCTAGAGGCACCTCTAAAACAGATTCTAAAACACACTATAAGTCCAGCTCAAGATATGAGAAGGAGGCGAGAAAAAAAGAACCAGCTAGATCCAAATCACAGTCAAGATCACATTCTAGATCTAGGTCAAAATCCAGATCGAGGTCTTGGACTAGTCCCAAGTCCAGTGGCCACTAACAGTGTATCCATGTTGGTTTAGGCATGTAAGATTCATTTACACACAGTTCAGTTTACTTAAATTATCAGGAGTATGATGTTGCAACAGTGCTAAAAAATACTTTCTTTGTCAGTTTTCCCTGTAGCCGACAATGGTTAAAACTAAAACAGTGTTGAGAAGCCACAGAGAGAGAGAGAGAGGGAGAGAGATTGTCCACTTGGTTAAATGTCATGGGCAGCTACTGATTTGGTTGTGGTGTCTCTATGTATATTTTTGTAAAGATTTGGATTTTTAATGCTTAGATATTTGGTGATGACTTGATTGATCGTAACTTGCAACATTGTCCTTTTACAAATGTCATACCCATAGAGAAATTGGTACCAGTTTGTGCTGGGCAGTTAAACCAGCTGTTTAACTGGTTCTTCAACTCTAAACTTTGTGAGAAAAAGGAAAACTGGACAGCTGTAGTGTAACACTGGCTGCTGGGAAATCAGACTGGCAGTTTGTTTCCATGGTTCCAGGGCAGGTTTCAGTGTTCTCCGTGCCCACCAGCACCAGCAGGTTGGCACATGGAGCTCTGTGGGAGGAGATTTGGGAAATTTCTCTGGACCCTGCTGTCTGGAGAGATGGTACTGACCTTGCATGTACGACATGGGCAGAGAGTTGGTGTTGGAGCTCGCTCAGAGACTGAGCAGTCTCGTGACCTGTCGGGATAGAGGCTTCACTGCCTCTGCCCTGGCTGCTGGTGCTGAAGGTGTGAGGGCAAAACCCACCTTGAAATGGAAAATCTAAATTCAGATTTCAGCAAAAGGCAGAGCAACTAAATACTAGGTTGTGTGTACATTTTATGCAGTTTTTTGTATCTATTCTCAGTTTTAGTGAGCAGTTAACCATAAAGTTGCTTAGTTTTCCTGCTGTTAGATACAAGTAGATCGTTTCGAGTTGTGTGTGTACAGTATATAAGAACTAAACTTTAATGCCAATGACTCCTGTGGTTAGTTGGTGTATTCATAGGTATCAAACTGTAGCCATCTCCCTGGGTTACCAGGCTTGCTTTTTACACGGCAAAAAAGCAGTTGGTCAAGCAAGTCTGAATCACTCCTTTCTCAGAATGAATAGTGATTTGGTTACAAGATTTCATTTTCCTTCAGAACAAATGTTTGAAGTTGGATATGAACAAGAGCTGCATCTCTAGTTATGTAGTTTATCACTAATGCAGTATATTTAGAAAATTGAATGTGAAAAATAACAAACCCAGTGTGTAATCTTACCAGTATTTCTCTAGAAGGCAAGATCCTTTGTTATGGAAATGGCTTTTGACTTTTTTTTTTTTCTTTACCTTCAAAAGCCACCATCAAACACTTAAGTGTTCCTCGCTGTCTGATGTCTGTAGCATATAAAGACACTGATTTCCAGAAGTTCCTTTTTAGAGAAATGTTTTAGGGTTTGGGTTTAGTGTTTCAGCAGGGCCTTTAAAGAAGCACAGATGGCTTTGGGATATCGTCAGCAGAACGTGCTTAGGGGTTGATCCTAGAACCTTTGTACATTTGATAGTATTTCTGACTTTTTCTTTACTGTTTGCAGTTAATGTTCATGTTCTGCTATGCAATCATTTATATGCACGTTCCTTTAATTTTGTAGACTTTCCTGGATGTATAGTTTAAAAACAGCAAAAAGTCTATTTAAAACTGTAGCAGTAGCGTGCAGCTCTAGCAGAGGAAAGTTGTGGGATTAAACTTTGTATTTCCTTTCTTATAGAGGCTTCTAAAAAGGTATTTTTATATGTTCTTTTTAACAAATATTGTGTACTACCTTTAAAACATCGATGTTTTGATCAAAATAACTAAAGACCCAGCTTATTTTCTGCTTGCTGTAAATTTAGCAAACATGCTGTAATAAAAAAATGAAGGAAATATTGATCCACTGGAATTATTGTAGCTTTAGAATTTGACTCCAGATCATGGTTAGGAGTAGAGCTATGCATCCCTTATGGAGTAAAATCCTTACTATGGTATTTCAGTAAAGGCAGGAATTTTTCATTTAGTGTCTCAATATATGTCACTTCACATTTTTGAAGGGGTACAAGACAAACTGAGAATGCTAAGCATAAGTTGTACTCTTAATATATTGAGTTTTCTTTGTCATTAACTTTTGTTACTGCTGGATGGACTTGTCCCATAGGTTATAATTCAGATATTATTAGCCAGGTTATGAAACTACTTTAAGGCAACAACTGAAGGTTCATACAGAATCAAATTTATAGTATCACTGTATCAATTTATAACTGCCATATCAAAATTGGTGCCAGCAGTGGTTCTGTGGGAGGTGGCAGCAGGGATGAAGCTGCCTCTTGGCACTGGTGTGTGCCCTGAAGGACAAAAATCCTCAGTACAGCACTGAATTGCTTTGATAAACACACTGTCACCCTTTATAAGTTGAGCTGTGATTATTTCTGCTTCTAACAGCAGAAACCCCCACCCTTTTCAGCTTTAGAGACATATACATATATATATATATATATAAATATAGTCTTCATGACTAAATCCTGCTTAAAAGGGGTCCTCGTGACTGAGTGGTGGGGAGAGCATGGCTGTGACTGTGTCAGGGACCTGCAGGGTTTGCTGTGGTTGATGGTGACACTGGTCCAGCTGGAATTGGAGCTTGAAGGGTGGGAGGAGGGAGGAGGAATCTCAGTGTCCAGGCAGAGTAACAGTAACTATTCCGTAACTGTTGTGTCAGCATGTCCTTATATTGTGTGCCTCAGCATTTATGTATAGCACAGTTTAATTTTTGTTTTGCAAAGCCAGATCATTGCAAGTATAATGTAGTGTCTGCCAGTTCTGATGGTTCTTTCTTTCTCTCCCAGAGGTAGGACTAAACTTTGACTTGACTTGTGTATATGAACAAGCCAGAAAAGCCGAACACAAACCCACGATGTTTCAAGAGTGCATGAATAAAGATGTTGTCCTAGTTCTTGCTCCCATGGAAAAATTGTGAAGAAGCTGTTCTGTGGGCCTTTCAGTTGGGGACGAGTTAGCAGGATGTGGCCAAAAGGGCAGGGAATGGTTATGCATTCATGCAAGTCAAGCCACAGCCCATCTAGATAACATCTCCCTTCCTTGATGCAGGTATCCCAGTCCTGCCCTAAAAAAAGCAGGAGCCTGTCTTGTGCAAGCTTTCTGCAGGTTATGCACAGCTGGAATGCAAGAACATTGCAGGCTACAAAAGATCATGTCTAGGCATCTTTCTTTTGGAGTCTCAAGAATGGTGGGAATTACGTTTTTCTGTGATAAATAGATTTTGTCATTCCTGCAAAATTTGTAGAATTGAAGTAGTGTGTAAAACATAATAACTCTGCTGAAAGTAATGGCTGTGCTCCAAAATATCTGCAGCGAATCGATTGGTGTCAGCAGTCATAGAAGGCTCTATTGGAACTTCTTTTTCACCTAAAGTCCATGCACCCAACTGGTAATTAAAAATCTTCAATTTAGTGGTTAAGTAGCTGGGTGTTTAATTAGGGACTCTGATAGACTGGTCTCTGAAAGCTCAATGTTATCCTTTCTATGTCTTATCAAGATGTTTAATGTACAGTATCATGGTTTGACTCAAAGTGGAATCTTTTGGTTTCAATGTTGTTTTGAGCTCTCTGCTTGGACAGAGCTTTTTTTCCTGCCTGTGGAGTCTGGGGTGACAGCTCGGGGTGTGCTCAGAGCAGGGCAGTGGAGCCATGCACAGCACTGCTGCTCGGGCCTTGGCAGGGATGGTGCAGATGAACATTTTGAACTACAAAGGGATAAAATTGACACATTTTTAGGACATAATCACCCATTAAGAATTGCTGGTTTTCTCCATTTATCTTGTAACTTGCTTTAAAAAGTCTGTAGTCCATTGCTATAATATTTGTCTAAAGATGCTCTTGCTGCTGAGACTATTGTAGGAAGGGAAGACTCTGTACCCTGTAGTGTGTTTGATCAGAGATGCTGATGTTTTATTCATCCACATCCTTTCTTCTTGAGTTTTGTGTTCCATCTGTGCAAATAACCCTGTGAATTGGGAATAAAATGTACAAGTTTTGACTATAACTCGAGAGCACCTTCTGACTTAATTAATCCAGCTGTAGTCTGTGGGAGATGGAGCCCCAAGCACTGCTTCCCAGCCTCGCCAGCTTTTGGTTTTGTCAGGAACATTAATTAGCATTAATTCTCAAGCCCTGTGTTCCCAAACCACTGGAAAGGCATGAAGGAGGAGGCTGCAGTTAAAGAAACCTCCCTTGGGAAGGGAGCTGCCACAATGAGGTTGTCCCACTTTTCCATTTCCATCTGAAAACAAAGAGATGCTTTTAGGGGGTAAAAAAAAAAGTTTATTTAAATGTTTTGTTTCCAATTTGTACAAACATCATCGGTAACTTGACAATTTGAAGTGGAGAATAGATAATTGGGATACAGCTCAGACTCTGGTGAAGGTCCAGGTCACAACACAAGTTTAGAGACTGCCAATTCCATGTGATTTGGAGCAATAATTTTGTAAACATTCAGCTCAGCTGCCACTGCATTTGGAATGTACAGAAAACACCTCCGAACATTTCACTCTGCAAAAGGCCTGTTCAAATTAAAGCACTTTTTTTTAGTAATCCTTGTATTTTGAAAGAACCCTGGGTGCTCCTGTTCTCACAGTCCAGCTGTTCCTGCTGCAGGATCAGCTGGAGGGTGACAGCACAGGAAGCACCTGCCCTGGCCCTCTGCCGAGGGATTTCAGCAAAGAGTGGGACAAAATGTTGTTTTACAGAGCTTTGATGCATTTCAAAAACACAGAATGATTACAATCCTTCAGTTTTATCAAGCACCAGAACCCAGGCATTTGCATTTCTTGTGAAACACTTGATTTGGATCATTTCAGTGTTTTTTCGTCACTGAACACACACCTCTCCTACACATTCACAACAGGAGGATCTGAAACTCCAGCAGTTTTTTTTTTAGTTTTTTTTCTTTAATTTAAAAAAAATCAAAATAAGCCTCTTTTGCACTGATTTTACTTAAAAAAAATGAGATTACAACCAAATACAATGTGCATATTCACTGCATGTGAACTGCAAGGGCACAGCCACAAATGTCTTTTTTTTTTAATTTTTTTTTTAAACAAAATATCATTTTTTAAAACCAGGCCACATACTCAGCATGGTCATCTTACATTCAGCAGTTTTGTACTAAAAATACTTCTGTGCAGGAAAGCCCAGCAGAAATTTACATATGCTACAATGTTTTACATGTATTTACATGGCTCTGTCTTCCCAGTGAGAACACCTAACACCTGCCCCAAACTATTAAATGTTACAGGGGAACCAATTTAAGACCAGACTAAGGAACTACTCCACTTTTTATAAAATCTGGTAAGACATGGTTTAGAACTCCTCAGTGCAGTGGGCACACAAAGGATTTGGAGGTTATTTTGGCAGTCACCTGGCAATGCAAGGCCTTGAGTTGGCACTGGTGGAGATTCCCAGGAAGCCCAGCTGGACAAAGGCTTTATGGATCTGCCTGAGGAGTTTCCCACACCCTTTCAGAACATTCCAGATGGGAATCACGGGCTCCAAACACTCACCCACCACTGCAGGAGTGCCTTGAAAGCTCACAGGGACAGGTGAGAGAACGAGCTGTGCCTCCCCTCGTGCGCAGGTGGAGGTTTCTGCTCTGCAGAGTGTTTAGCCAATCTCACACCAGTCTGAAAAGCAGCAAATAACCTGACTAAAGTTTTCAGTGCGTTTATTTTTTTTCAGTTCATGCTGCATTAAGTTAGGTAAAAGGTGGTTTTCTAACAATTCCAAGTCAGAATTCCAATTCCGGAACACAGTCCCATTTATTCTTAAATACAGTAAATGATGACTGCTCGGGATTTGATTGATTTTTGAGAAAATAACTATTTCACAGTGAGGTGAACACAGCACTGAACTTTTGAGGTAAAAGATGAGGGGAATGTAAACTTCCACCCCTCTCCAAGTGACTAACTACATGCAGCAAGAACACCTGGCCCTGCACACCAGTACAGCTGGAGTTGGGAACAGCAATGCTCAGATTTGAAACCCTGACACAATCAAAATCGCTTCTGAAAATCACACAAGTTACATATCAGGCCTGGACTTTCAGTAAGGTTTTGAGCTGAAATGTCATTATTTCTTTATCAGAAGGTTTAAAAGAAACAGGTACCCAGTGGCTTGGTGGCTTAGGCAGAACACTTGGGGAGGGTGGCTCGCTGAACTTGGCCCCAGCATAGTTCTGGTTGCTCTGAGGGGTGAACAACAGGTTACGACTGGATAGAGCAGGATTCCAGTTGGGATTCTTGGGGAGGTGAACGTTGTTCTTCCCCCCTTTCTGCATGGCCTGCCATGCACCAGGAGAGGAGCTGCAGCCGTGGCCTCTTTCCTTCTTCACGTAGGTTTTCATCTGAGATTTCTGGTCTTTGTTCTTCTGCCTGTTTTTAAGTTGTTGATGGTTCTTGGTGGTATTTCTAGACTGGGGAACAGGAATGTTGTATCTTTCTCCACCACCCATCTTCAACTTAAATGTCACCTGTAGAAACAAGGAGAAAAGTCAGGATGAGTTCTCATTACTCCTTTTGTTAAACAAAATATTTCAGAAGATGTTTAGATTTCAAGAATCTAACCAAAACTTGCTCTAAACACACCACTTCTCTCCTCAGACAAGGTGTAACTAGAGGAATGGGACTGAAAATATTGCTCAAATCAGTCAGTACTGAGTGCTGGAGACATTTAAATTCAGTCTGTTAACACCTAAAGATCGGGCAAAGTTTGCACTGATAAAGCCACTCCCCAGACTTCCTGGTAAGTGTAAGAATTGCTCTCATAAACCCAAAGTGAACTGAAAACCACACCCCGAGGAGAACAGATTAATTAAATGCCCAAAGCCGACACCCAGGCACCAGCACAACACACTCAGCACTTTCCTGCGGACTCCCCTGCGATGTTTATTTCCCTTCTCCCACTCCCATTTACCTCTCAGTGGTCTTCTCCGATTCCACACTCTCCAACTCTTGGCCCCTTTCTTGCTTCCAAGCCTGAAAGAACAGGTGTTGCCTTGTGCTGGACTCCTTCCTTTGGCTGGGAATAGAAGTTTTCATGGGCTGATCTGCTGTCTTCAGCCAGGGAGCCGAGCCCAACATCGGATTCTCGGCACAGAAGCTCCAAGGGAGAAGTCCTGCTGCAGAAACGACAAAGAAATTTGAATTCAGATTACGGAAACAACTGTTTCAATTTGGGGTGGAAAAAAAGGCAAGCAGAAATAATTTAGGGAATTCAGAGTCAGCTGTGTCTCTTTATTTGTGAAAGATGACAACATGCTACAAACAAAACCCCAAAACTCCTCCCAAAAAGACACAGCTTTGTCTTTCTCTACTTACACAAAGTTCACCATCATACTTAGCCTATCCCTGCTCATGTTGTGTCTTAAAAAGCATTTTAATAGGCAATCAAGAACTTTATCCCTTTGGTTTAAGTAGGGAAAAAGCAAAATACAATGGAAAATAGTTTGGGAACTGGGACCAATACCGAAACGGCCCACAGTATCCAAACCCTTCCCCAGCCATCACAAAGTTCCATCTGTCATGTCAGCTGTTTCTTTAACCCTCGCTAACCAAGTAACTCCTCAATAACTCTTACACTAATTTCTTGTTTTGCTCATGACTTGTCTTTCCCTGGGGTCTCTGAGATTTTCATCTTGACGCACTCGAATCTGTTCAGCCCCCGTCGCTCTCCAAACTCAGGAGCCCCCAGCTCATCCCTCCCGCAGCTCCAGAGGAGCCGCCCATCCCCATTTCCAGCTTCCGCCTTGTTTGAACTCAAACCAAACACGGAGATAACGTCACCGGCCCCGGCCCAGCTGCCGTCCGCTCCCGCCGACAGGAGCTTCTTCGCCTCCCAAACTTTCTCCCTTCTTCTCCCACCGATCCCTGTGGGAGACGGAACCCCTCGTCCCCCCTTCGCAACAACGGAGCATAACATGGCGGCGGCCGCTCCCGGCCCTTCCCGCACCGCTCCGCCCTTACCGACTTCTGTCCGCTCCGTTCGCCCACAAGCACGGAACACACACACGGCCCTTCAGGAACCGACCCCGCGCTGCTCCACCGTCACAGTCCGACCCCCGCCCTCACAGCTCTCTCCACTCCGCACCCTCACAAAATGGCGGCCGCGTCCTGCTCCGTTTAACACCCTCTCCNCAAGCCCCGCCTGTTGCCAGGCGGGCGCGGGGCAGAGCGGCCGCGGCGCGCGGGCGGGCGGGGCCGCCATTTGAATCCCCTCACGAAGGGCAGCGCGGGAGCGGCCGCAGCTCTTTGTCCCGCCCGGCCCGGCCCCACCACCGGGCACCGCCCGCGGGTCCCTCAGCTTCCCCCGGCCGCTCCTCACGGCCCCCCGGATACGCTGCTAGCCTCGCTCCGCCCGCGAATTAGCACAACAAAAAAGGTGGGGAAGGCCAGCTGCCGCTGCAGGCTTCAAAGAAGTGATATAATTAACAAAAAAAAAGAAAAAGTAAAAATGCACAAAACACCCGGCTGTGCGAGGGGTGTCGAGAGAGGAGATTCAGCGAACAAAGAGTAAAATCCAGTCCTCCCAGAGATGCCCGCAGCGTTCTGATGTTAAGTGGAGGGTCTTAGGTTTGTTGAGTTCATTGCCCTTGCCTGCATTTAGTTAAACTATTTAATGTTTAAATTTAAAGTATGAAATACAGCGTGGAGGGATATTACAGGCCAAAATACAGGGAAAAGCTTCCCCAGATTTAAACCAGGACTGTGGCTATGCAGAGCCCCTGGCAGTGTCTGCAGTTCGTGTTTATATTCACATTCTCTTTTTTTGCCTCAAAGGATCATTTTGAAAAAAAAAAAAACCACAATATTTGGCCTTTACCATGTGTAGGATGAATGAAAATTAGGTATACATAAGAAATTTGCACATGTAAGAGTGTTCCCTGCCCACCACTGAGGGGCCAGTTGAGTGCTGCAAACCACATTAAAGGCCAAAAAAAAGGAAGTTTCATAGAAAATTGAAAAGAACAAGTTCAGTTCCAACCCCACCAAGTCAGGGCAGTGCTTAAAAAGAACACGTGAACATTCAGAGTTTTTGTTTTGAGGTACAGAGCTTGGGTTTATTGAGTTCCCCTGCATTTTTAGCTACAGAAGGGAAAAATTACACATTCCTGCTTTATCCTTAAAATGTTTAAAACAAAACTGTTTCCTTACTGACCTGGTGTTACAGGGCTGTGACCCAGCCCTGGACAAGGTAAAGACTCCAAAATGAAGTTTTTATTCATCATGCCAGCAGTTATTAAAAAAGCCAGCATATGTTTTAATACATCAGATGTGTTGACATACCCAAGCCCAGACCTTTGTTCCTATTCTTTATTGTACGTTTGCACAAAGCAAGCTGAAATTAATTTGTTTTCCTCCCTTTGCTTTGGATTTCTTGGCACGATGTTATGGCTGAGGTCCTTATAGCAGCTTTTTGTCTTTGGATGGAAGACAACAATATCTGCTGTAAGCCTTGAAATTCCACTCATTAATAAACAACTGTCCTACAATGCACATCAGCAGATTTTTGCTTTGTTTCTATCTCTAGTGTGCTTATTTCTGCTAAAACACAATCTCATCCCAGCCTGTGGATGTTTTCAAGCCAGGACATGTCAGTGGGATTAAGAAACTGCATTTTGCAGGCTGTAAATGTTCTGCTCTCTTGTCTGGGGAGCACAGCAGCGTGTACTTTTCAATTCAGATCAAGGATGACACAAGGTCTGGCTGTTTTTCCTCGCAATCTTTGAGATAATTAAAGAAATGTCGTGTCTTTCCGAGCTGGTTTTGGGGTCAGGCTGACATATTTAGCTGGGGGGAGCAGGAAATGTCAGTGATAAGCCATTCCTGTATTTGTGCAGGAACTGTTCCACTGAAACAAATTGAGTCATTCGGAGGCCGAGCAGGAACACGAGGGTGTTTTTTAAATCAAAAGGACAAATACCCCAAACACCACAAAGTCCAGCTTGCAAAGTTCTCAGTGTTTCACCCTTCAGCTCTTAAAGGCCTGGGCTGGTTTCCTCTCCTGCAGTGGAAGGAAAGATGTTCCCAGAGCTGTGGAACCCCAACGCAAACAGAAGCACTCGAGCTTCTGCCGTG
Source organism: Picathartes gymnocephalus (assembly GCA_013390045.1). NCBI lineage: Eukaryota > Metazoa > Chordata > Aves > Passeriformes > Picathartidae > Picathartes > Picathartes gymnocephalus. Next base: position 139,907 of record WEKY01038835.1, read on the forward strand.
TCCTGAAGACACAGCACAGACTGAATCCTCAGGTTCTGTCTCAATCCTTTATCGTTACCACCCAAGATTCCTTCCAGAGGAGCTACTTCACTCCTTCAAAGCATGAATTTTAAACCCTCTGTTTTCAAAGGTCTCAGTGTAACATTTCTGACTCCTAAGCCTATAACACTACATTGACCTCAGTTACTCGTGGGCAGACTGGGATATTTTAGCTGCCTCCAGGATGGTGTTGTGCCCTCCCTTGATGTCCTGCAGCCCTCCAGGTGCTACAGACCCCGTTCCAGAGGCAGAGCCCCCAAAAACTGGTGGAACAGGACAGTGCTTCCAAACCCACCCTGCAGTGCCACGTGGTGACGCAGACTCGGTGACCTCGGCTCCACTACACCCTCTCCTAACCTGTACACAGCACAGACAGGGCTTTTCTATTGTGCAAGTGTCTGCTCTGTCTGGATTATTCCACTTCCTCAAGGCAGTCCAAAGATGACTGCAATAAATCCCAGCTTTCCTCATACTTCCCAGGGAGCTGCATTACCCAAATCCTCCTCAGCTCCCCACCACGCTTCTGCTGCCACGGTGACAGCACCTTCAAGGTTTTCCCCAGCCACCTTTATTTTTCACTCAGCACCTCCACTCCCTCTCACAGCAAACATTAATCCAGCCCAGGGAGGCAGTTCCATCTGTGCTGCACTGCCACAACCAGCAAGTCCCAGTGAAGACAAAGCCTCCAGAGCTTCATTAGCCCCAAATTAAGATGCTTCCAGCTGTGGCTGAGATGGATCTCACCACACACGTGCTCCAGCCCGAGGGTTTCAGTGGAACTGCTCAGCGTGGATGCTGCAGGAAGTCTGCAGCACAGATGACTCATTTGTTAAATCAACAGTGAACCATTGCCCCAGTTTTATTTCACAGTGACGAGTTTCCGGCAGTGGGTGACTTTCAGTAAACTCAAGATGTTTACTTTTTGTGGCTCCAAGAGCCCCGTGACACACTCGAAACTCATTGGACGTTTCCACCAGAGCCAAACGTTAACCAGATTGTTCATCTAAGTCTCTTGAGGGAAACGTGCAAGCTTGTGTTTTCTTTAAAATCTGCATGAAAGCACTGGGTATACAGTAATGTTTAGAATATCCTTTATTCTGCCTGGCAGAGGACCCATATTCGTCAAATAAAGCTCAGGAAATTCACAGCAGTGAACAAGAACTAAGCAGACATTTGAACCTCTGCAGGGTAAATAGAGAAGAGGCTCAAGAAGCCAAACAATGCAATAAAATAACACACTTTAATCGCTTAAATCTCCTTATAAGTTTGTTGATATAAGCTGTAGACATGAATTAAGTTGGTGTCCACCAGTACCTGAGTTACATCAGCTCCAGAACACGAGTTCCCTCCTCTGCACTGCTGGAGCTCGGGAGTGTGAGATCACATCCACCACTGCGCTGTGCACCTGTGTCTGTGCACAGCCCCCAGCAAACAGCACCAGCAGTAAAACCACCCTGACACCGACAGATCAGTTATCCAACCCTCAGCCCGAGGGTTTGAAGGGCTTATGCTGAAGCAGCTTTGTCACAGCTGACAGCCCCACTCTGGAAAACAAACACATCCAGGCACGACTCCCCAGTCACACCCTGTTTTCTGCCTGAACAGCTCCCTGTTCAAACCCACACCGCCTCTGAGTCACAGAACCCTGCAGGAACCTTCAGCCCATGTAAATCAGTACACCTGGTTCATGTCCTGTCAGCAGGGAAAACATTTTTACCTAAACCCTCCTCCTGCCACAAAGCAGAAGAGGTGTTTCTGCAGCAGCCCAGGGCACCGGAGAACCCCTCGGACGAGCCCTGTTTGCTCACAGGAGCTGTGCTACACACTACAGGAAATCTGGGGTTTTTTTCGAGCATTTTGTCTCAGAGTGCAGTAGAGTCACTCACCGTGGCTCTCTGAGTCACACCTTATCAAGGTGAGCAGTGCCCTCAGCCCCGTCTGCACCACCCAGTTCCAAATTCAGCCCCAGCAAACCCAGCAGAGAAAGAGAACACAGAGAGAGAGGAGCAAATCCCTGTCCTCCCGCAGAGCACAGACACCCTTCCTGCAGGGGCTGGTGTCTGAGTGTCCCATCACATGCTCTGTGTCCCAACAGAGCCCCAGGGCTCTTCACTCTGCTCTGAGCATCACCAAGCTCACAGTCCCTTTCCCCACTGCCTGCACAGCGTTTCTTTGACCCTGGGTATGGGGCTGTTCCCAAAGCAGGGTTATTCCAAGCTGGATAAACTGCAGTTGATGCCAGGGGGAAAAATTCAAGCTGAACAAAAAGCTTTTGCATTACAGAATCAGCTGTAATGGTTTTGCTTTAGTCTGGCAAGACAATTTTTGCTATAAATTAAAAGCTTCTAACTATGCTGCCATAATAATATTTCTTTCCTATAACACACATTCCTGTGACACAACAGTTCTCTCTGCAGAGAGAGGAAACTTGGGTCCATATTTCACAGGATGCTGCTGGATGTGAAGTTGTGTCAGAGCAGGGAATAATTAGGGGCTAGGTGCTGCTGTTGGAACTCAGGACCAGTGTAAAGAATCTTTCTATTTCTCACTTGCTCTTTACAGTCTCATACCTGTTCCTGCAAATTTCTCCGTTCCTGGGAACCGGAATGCAAGAATTATTTTTTGAGACAGAGCTGACAGCCCATCGTCTCCTCCTGTACTTACACCACAGCCCGTGATGCCTCTCATCGTTATTGTGGTTTCCAGAGAGCGGGTCCCAGACCCGTCCAGCCCCGAGCAGCATGGGAAGAGTCAGGCAGGTCCCTGCAGAGCCAGGGAAGCCCCTTTTCCCGGCCAGGGGCCAGGAAGAAGCGCTGAGTTCCCAGTTCTGCCTCTTTCTCAAGCTCTCCCCGGCCGCTGTCCGGGTTTCCCTGGAGAGGGCAGCCGAGCATCGCTGATCTCCGGCTGCTGCGAAACCCCTGAGCCGCAAAGGGGAAGGGGCAAAGCAGGATTTGGAGAGCACGGGGTGTAACCGCTCATGATTCCACCGAATGAGGAAACTGGGATGCCAGCAGGAGGGAAAGCTGAGTCCCCAGTTGGAGAATCAGGTTGCTGGTGCTGGGATGGGGCTGTGGTGTGGCAGAGTGGGGTGAGGTGCATCCAAGGGCTAAGGATCACATCTTCACTTCCAAGGCTCCCCACTACAGTTTGTATGGTCTGTGTCCAACCATAGTGTGACCAATTTCTTTGGGATTTGGGGCGAACTTGCCTCTCCCACTGCCACGGTGACATTGTCCCTGGTGTCACCCACAGCACCGGCACAACCCAGCCCCAGGCAGCTGCTGCCCAGCTGAGGAGAGGAGTGGTCACTGGAGGAAGGATGGATGAGAACAGGTTCAGCAGCCACCACAGCCTCTGCAACCCCGGATCCTTCCTGGCCACGGGGATTGTGTAACCAAAGACCTTCAGCCATTTCCCTTCCACTTGCAGAGAGAAAATCACCTCGTTCCTCTGGCATAGCTGACTCTGTGTGCAGGGACATTCAGGGACACAGGTGAGGTTTGTGCTGCTCATGGAGCTGCAGGCACAGATAGCAGATTTCTGCTTAGACCTGCACACAGCCAGGTACAGCCAGATTTTTCCACATCTGCCTCTTTTTCCATCCTCCCCATCCTTTTCCATGCTCCCAGAGAAATCAGGAGGAGAACCAGAGTGACTCTTGCCTCAAGCACTGTGGGTACATGGAGAAATGAGAGGGACTGGGAGGATTATTCCAGCGAGCCACAGGGTTTGGGTGGTTGTAGATGTGGCACGAGCAGGCAGCAGAACACAACACCCAGAGGAGAAGTGGGGAAGGAAAGAAAACCAAACACACATTCTCTGAAAGAACGTGACAGAGAGCAAGGAAGCAGAGGAAGGATTCACACTGATGGATTTCCAACCCAGGGGAATAAACCAGAATGGTTCAACAAACCCAGACGAAACCAGAAGTGCTGTGAGAAGAGAGGGAAGCAGGCACTGTCTGCAGCTGCAAGAACTGCCCTGAGAGCTGCAGCAATGGGAAGCCCCAGAGCATCCGTGGGGAGGTGAGTGGTTTGTGTTTGCTGACCCACAGCATCCTGCAGCCCACGGTTCTTTTTTCACACTGGAACACATCGTCCCTGAGAGCCCTCGGTGCTGCCATGCACGAGACAGGCTGGGGAGATTCCCGGGATTAACTATCAGCTATTCAGGACAAACTGCAAAGCAATGTGTAACAGAGGGTGGGAAATTGGCTTTTAGGATGAATTCTTTCTTAAGGAGAAGGTGAAAGGTAAGTGCTGCATAGCAGGCTGTGGGTTAACTCTTTACAGCTGATTTGGGGAATTGTTGATGTTGGATCAGTTCCTCAGGAGCTGGAGTGACAGGACAAGGGGGAATGGGTTCCAAGGAATTCCCTGTGAGCGTGGGGAGACCCTTGGAATTTGCTCAGAGCAGCTGTGGCTGCCTCATCCCTGGAAGCGTCCAAAGCCAGGCTGGATGGGGTTTAAAGCAACCTGGGATCACGGAGGGATGGAACTGGATGGGCTTTAAGGTCCTTCCGAGCCAAAACATTCCCTGATTCTCTGTGTCAGAGGTATTTCCAAACGTCTCGCGGGGATGTGATGCTGAGTTCAGTGTTTATGATGGTTTTTGTGCCGTTAGAGCAGCTGTTTTGCCCTGTTTTGTACCCAAACTGGCGCTTGCAGCTGCTCTGCACCCACCCTGTCCTGGGTTTCACTGTCCCCTCAGGCAGTCACACACGGGCACAGCTGGACTCTGATAATAAATAATCAAATAACCTTCAGTGTGACATTTGAGGCAGACAGGTCTTACATCAGGGAGGGAATTCCACTCGCTGTTATTTAATGTGGTCAGCAGGACAAACCAGGGTGAACAGCTAATTCCAAAATAATGGAAACCTTCTGCAACTAAGCCAAGAAATCACACATAAACTAAAATGTTTGTAAAGCAAAAGATACTTTGCTTCTTCAGCAAGTGAAATTTGCAAGCATTAGTGACAATTTTTGCATAAATCACTGCACATGTTCAGAGTAGGTGATCATTTAAACCATTTTATTATATTGAAAAGCTGAAAACTCTCAGATATTCTGAACATGAAATATTCAAGACCAGCACTTTCAGAGTGCTGCAGGCACAATGCACTGGCTGATTGCAGCAGGAAAATTTAATTTTACATTATCTAAGCAACTGGTATGTAACTTTTTAATCAGCAGGATGCTGTGATGGCTCTGTGAATGCAGAAGCCATCCCAAGTGGAAGCAGGAGTGGTGCTGCTGTGTGCAGGCACCACAAGCCCGACAGCTGGAAACAATCGCAGCGAGGCACTCAGAAGGAAAAGGGCTTTTTCATTTGTAAATTTAATTTCCCCCGAAGCCAGTTGGAGTTATTAGGCAGGAGTGAGTGGGCTCACAGCAGATCTAATGGGAGGGGAGGTTTCTCTGCTGCTCTGGGCACACTTTAAGGCTGTATCAGGAATATGTTGCATTTCCAAGTATCTTGTCTGGATTCTGTTCCTAATAACTCCTCGTTCATTCACTGTGTTGTTTCCTGGGGCTCTGCTCTTGCTGCTGGGCGGGTTCTCTATTGCAAGGGCACGTTATTTTGGCAAAATATTCCCTTCCCTGGGCCTTCCTGCTGGCAGGGGATGCTGTGCTGAGATCAGAGAGTTAATGCTGTGCAGAAACCCAGGGAATCTCAGCTCAGGTGCTGCACTTCCAGGGAACCAGTCCCTCTGTGCCACAGCCCCTGGATCTAAAGGAGAGCCAGAAGCCACTTGGCTCTTCCTTGTTGAGCTGAGCTGGCAGCCTGTGGGGCCAGGACTCCCTGGGCTTGCCAGGCTGGTTGTGAGGAGCATCCCAGGGAGGTGGAGATGCTGCTCCTGGAAAGGGAGTTTCCACTCTGGAAGTGGGACTTGCCCCATGGAGGATGCTGCAGGTCAGCTCTCCCCGAGTAACCAGATATGGGCTGGTGCTCTTTCCAGGAGCTAAGCCAGGCAGGAGGCAGAGGGCACAGACAAATAAATCCATCTGACAAGAGGAAAATGTCCCCTGGGCAGGAAAAAGCAGCTCTGGGGCCAGAAAAAGCAAAAAAAATGGGGACAGGCAGAGCAAGGAGAGGAACTCTTGGCACTGCCTGTGTTTTCATGCTCCTGCAGAAGAGACCTTGTGCTGGAGCAAAGCCCTGGGCTTTCCCTCATGGACACAGGAGCTGCAAGGAGGGTCTGGGGGAGCAAAGAGATCTGTCCTTGTCATTCAGCCTGAGGAAGAACAGATGTGGGAAGGGAAGGTCAGGGCTGGCTGATTGCTGCGAGCCCAGCACAGGATTTTGAGTTTTTATTATCTGAGTTTTTTCAACTTTGTGGTGAGAGCTGGGGCAGGACAGGCAGTGCAGGAGTTATTTTAACATTATAAGCAGATTCTCTCCCCAGGCAGCATAACATCAGGGATGGCATTTTGCTGCCTTCACTCCCTTGCCTGGTGTTCAGTGGTTTTCAGGCTCCTAAGGATGTTAGTTGGATATTGCACAACTGCAGGTTTGAGGATTTACAATGGTCCTGGGAATGCTGGCTGCAGGTAATGGATGCCAAGGTGGTGCTGGAGGCTGCTAAATGGAGAGATGTCTTGCTTTGGATGCTGGGCTTTGGCTGGGGAGCTTTGGAGACTCGAGGCAGTTGCTGCTCCCGTGGTCCCTGGTGAGCCCTGCTATTTGAAAAGTCCATCTGTCTGCTAAATCCATCTCTCTCCAGAGGGAGGGATGTTGTCAGGTTTCATAACAGCAGTTGGTAATTCCTGCTGCCTGTGTGGTGTTCCCGCGAAGGGCTGCAAAAAATCCAAGGGCAACACCCTGGCCCTGTGTTGTTACCCCACGCCAGAGCCTGATGCAACACCCAGCCACATGTCAGCCCCAAATCCACGACTCCTCCAGCCTGGAATGCCAAGAAATCCCAACCAGGATTGCCCTGCTCTGCCTGTAACAGGCACTGAACTCCCTGCAGCCACCCCTGTCGCAGCCCTGACAGGCAGCAGGAGTGAAATGTGGGGCTGGGGTTCTTCTCTGTCACCTCCTGGGCAGCATCTCCAGTCACTGGGGGTGTTTTGCAACTCCTGAAACACAGGAAGAGTGATGAGTGTGGGGGGAAATCAGTGGGGAAGGAAGTCCCCAAGCCAGGTATGAAAGTCGTGTCACTGCTGAGGTGTTACAGAGGATGTTGGGCAATGCTGGCTGTTGTCACCTCTGCCAGCAGCTGAATTTCCCACAGCAGGCAGAGGAACCACAGAGGGAGGGGTACAGGTGGCTGGAACCCAGAGCCCAGCAGCCCTGCTCTGTGGCTCTCACACATGCTGGCCATGGCTCGTGTGTTTGGGACATTTCCTCTCTCCCAAGAGCGCCGAGGGGGAGGACAGACAGTGATTTGTTTGTTCTGGGGGAAAGGGAACGCTGTCAGCTCAGTGCTCTCCTCCAGCAGAGGGAACTCACCATTCCATGGATGCCTGGAGGAGGGATCTGGCAGCTTTTGGGAAGAGGGGTCCTGTTCCATGGGCTTGGACACAGCATTTTGGTGTAATTCAGGCAGGTTTGGTGTATCCCACTGCTGCCTCTTCACCTGCTCTCTAACCCAGTCCAGGATGATGTTGTTCCCTGAAATCCAAGGCAGCACAACTTGGTTTAAAGACCAGTGTAATCCACAGAAAGACTGGGAGAAAATAACACCCGAAGGACACGTTACAAGTTCAGGTGGTCTCAGTCTCAGTCCATTTCTATGTCCAACCTGCACTCTAACATTGATGTCAAACATAACTTTTAATCACTCTGAGCGTGGCACAGGGAAGATGGAGGAGGAAACACAACTGCAATGAGCTTTGTAAAGCTGCAATGGGCAAACTTAACCTTAAAACCAGTCTTGTTATTTCGTCTGTTCAAACAGCTCTGGTGAGGAGTAAATCCCTCAGAGTGCACTCTGTGTTCCCCGATGAGCAGCACCGAGTCCTGGCAGGACAATATCTCCCATCCTTCTCCATCCAAACCATCTCCTGAGGCAGCTTCAGTGGGACAGGCTGTTCTGCAGGTCCTGTCTCTGCCCACAGCACTGTCACCATGAGCAGTCCCTTCCAGAGCTGCTGGCCCTGAATCCTGGAGGAGAAATAAGAGCTGGCTCAGGATTTGTACAGTTCTCAGGGTTGCTGCTTCCCTCTTGTGGTGAGGAACCAGCCCGGGATCTCTGGGACAGCCAGGGTGCCCCAGGGCTGTGGGAAATGGGTCTCAGCCCCACAAGGGGTGGGACAAAGCCTGGAGCTCTCTGGGGAAGCGTGGAAGTCGGCTCCAGCATTGGGGCTGTGGAGCTGAAAGCAGCTCTCTGTGGGCTGATTTCATTTTGCTTTCTTCCCTCTAAAAGGAGGGAAGTGTCTGGGTTGAATTTATTGCTTGTTAAGCCCTCTTCACCTCCACCTTTTCCAGAGCATCCTAAGAAGTGCAGAAGGAAGCAGAAGGCTCTCTGTGAGCTCCCAGCTCCAGGTAACCCCATGGATAGCTGCAGGATACCTGCAAACGCCTCCAAGTGCAGTGGGAACACCATGGAGTGCTTCATGGTGCTCAGCACGCAGGCTCAGAAGATCAGCATTGGCATCCTGTGTGGCCTCTTTGGGACAATGTGCGTTTTTGAGAACTCCTTGGTGCTCTACCTGATTTTCTCTTCCCCCAGCATCAGGAAAAAACCTTCCTACCTTTTCATTGGCAGCCTGGCCCTGGCTGACATCCTGGCCAGCATCATCTTTGCCTGCAGCTTTGTGAGCTTCCACGTGTTTAACAAAGCTGGTTTCTCCAAGGAGGTGTTCCTGCTGCAGCTGGGAGGGGTGAACACGTCCTTCTCTGCCTCCCTCAGCAGCCTGCTGCTCACAGCCCTGGACCGCTACATCTCCATCAGCCGGCCCTCGGAATACAAGCTCCTGATGACCAGGAGAAGAGCCTGGACAGCCCTGGCAGTGCTCTGGGTGACCTGTGCCACCATTGCTTACCTGCCCCTGCTGGGCTGGAACTGCTGCGTGCTGGATTCTGCCTGCTCCGAGCTGTTCCCCTTTGTGGATGACAATTACCTGTCGGGCTGGATCTGCTTCACCATGATCCTGCTGGGCTGCATCGTCTACGCCTACGCCCACGTGCTCTGCAGGGCTCGCCAGCACGTGGCCTACATGGAGAAACACCAGGCACAGGTAGGTATCGGGATGGTTGGGATCACTCCAGTGTGCTTCAAAGTGAGATTTATTGCTACAGCCTCATTCAATCATGAGAGCTCCCCCACAGAGGAGTATAGAAGTCAGCCACAACATGAAGAGTGAACACAAGATTGCAGGTTACAAGGTCCCTTAAAGGTTAATTGGCCAATAGATAATTGCCACATACTTATATTTCCCTTTTTACACCAACAGTTAATCACATCTACACTACATGTCTGTTGCATTGCAAAATTTTTCATCCAATCCCATACTGACCCACAGTTCTATGTTCCTACATTTCAAACTTTTTACTTTATTCTATAATTACTTCTATATCTAAACCTCAGTCTTCAAAACTTTCTGATCCTGGGACTCCAACAGGTCGGGAAGCAGAACACCAGGATGAGGATGGACGTGATGCTGGCCAAGACCCTCGTCATGGTGCTGGCTGTCCTCATGCTCTGCTGGTCCCCAGTGCTGGTGCTCATGATCTACAGCATCTTCGGCAGGCTGAGCCAGCGCCTGCGCAAGGTCTTCGCCTTCTGCAGCACCCTCTGCCTGCTCAACTCCGTGGTGAACCCCATCATTTACGCCCTGCGGAGCAAGGAGCTCTTCTCCTCCCTGAGGAGGCTGTTCTCCCACTTCAGGGGGCAGCCGAAGGCCTCTGAGGGGAGCCCAGAAGCAGAGAGCACCCACAAGTCCTCCGTGATAGAGACTGTCTGCGAGGACACGCGCGTCATGTAGGGAGGAACCCGTGGAAAATCCACACACTCGGGCTGCAAGGAACAGTCTGGAGCACTTTTTCTTCTTCTCTCCTCTGATGGGACTTGAGGGATCAGCTGTGAGATGGAGGCAGCTCCTGCTGATGTCACCATTCAGTGCTGGGATATAAAGTGCACGTTTTGCTCTCAGGCACAGGCTGCGATTGTTGGGGTGTCCTGTGCAGGGCCAGGAGTTGGATTTGCTAATCCTTGGGGGTTCCTTTCCAGCTCAGGATATTCCATGATTCTGTGATTCTATAACCTCAGGTTCAGGCTGGACATCAGCAGGAATTTCCTCATGGAAAGGGGGGTCAGGCTTTGGAGGGGGCTGCCCAGGGAGGTTTGGAGTCCCCATCCCTGCAGGTGTCACCTGGAGGTGGCACTCAGTGCTCTGGGCTGGGGACAAGGAGGGGATCAGGCACAGCTTGGACTCGATGGGCTGGGAGGGCTTTTCCAACCTCAGTGGAATGTTCTCACTGTTGACTTGGCCAGAGCTGGGGCAGACAGGACCTGGCAGGCAGCACATTTCTTCCAGCAGATTTCAGGAGAACTGACCTCACCACGCAGGTGTTTGATGGATGTCACGTGATTAAACATTTCAGCCATTTTCCAGGCTTTTCTCCCTTCTCTTTCCTGGTGTACAAAGTCCTCCAGGTTACAAGTTTAAGCTCAAACTGGGGCAGATACTTTGAGCACAAGGAACTTGATTGGGGTGGTTTTTTTCAAATTACACAAAAGCAGCACTTTTAGCTGAATGGAAAATGATCAAGGCCCTTCACCAGTGACCTGGAGCAGCTGGGCTCCTGCCAGCTCCCAAAATGCCTCCAACAGGGATGATCCTGGCTGGGGCATGGCCACAAGGCCCTTGCACTCTGCCCTGTGTCCCAGAGAATACACCCAGCCCTCGGGAAGGTTTGGGATCCCTTTATCCCAGTGGATTCACCCACCTCTCGGGAGGGTTTGGGATCCCTGTATCCCAGTGGATTCACCCAGCCCTCGGGAGGGTTTGGAGCCCTGTATCCCAGTGGATTCACCCAGCCCTCGGGAGGGTTTGGGATCCCTGTATCCCAGTGGATTCACCCAGCCCTTGGAGCCCTGTCCCAGGCCTGTCCTGGCGGCACAGGAGGGTCTGGAGAAGGGGAGACTGAGGGGAGCATAAAGGGGGCAGTTCCAATCTCTGTGAGCATGGACAGGATCCAAGGGAATGGCTGGAGCTGTTCTAGGGGGATTGGGATGGATCTCAGGGAAAGGCTCTTCCCCCAGAGGGTGCTGGGCACTGCTCAGCCTCCCCAACGAATGGGCACGGCCCCGAGCTCCAGGAGCGTTTGGGCAGCGCTCCCAGGGATGCCCAGGGTGGGATTGTTGGAGTCGGCCCGGATGACGCTCGGTCCCTTCCCGGGATAAGCCCCGGTTCCCCGCTCTCCCCGCGGGCAGGGGTCGGCCCGCAGTCTCGAACCCGCGGCCCCCGGGGCTCGGCGGCGGCGGCGGTGACGTCACGGGGCGATGGCGGCGCGCTGAGGGCGGCCATGGCGGCGCGCGCGCTGCTCTGTGCGGCGGCCGCGCTGGGCCTGGGCCGGGCCGAGCCCCGCTACCGCCCGGACTGGGCCAGCCTGGACGCGCGGCCGCTGCCCGCCTGGTTCGACCGCGCCAAGGTCGGGGTGTTCGTGCACTGGGGGGTGTTCTCCGTGCCGGCCTGGGGCTCCGAGTGGTTCTGGTGGCACTGGCAGGGCCAGCACGATGCCGCCTACGAGCGCTTCGTGCGGCGCCGATTCCCGCCCGGCACCGCCTACACCGACTTCGCGCCCCGGTTCACCGCCCATGACTTCCAGCCCCGCCAGTGGGCACAGCTCTTCCAGCGGGCCGGGGCCAGGTCAGCGCTGGGGATGGCCGCGGTCGGGGTCCCTGAGGGCATGGGATGTCCCTGAGGGGATGAGTGCCATGGCCGGCGGTCCCTGAGGGGATGGGTGTAGGGTCTGAGGGTTCCTGAGGATACAGAGGAGCCATTTCTGGCAATCTGTGAGGGAATGGGGGTCCCTGGTCACTGAGCAGATAGGGGACTGTGTCTGGGGGTCTCTGAGAGAATGGAAAAGCTTGGGAAGGATATGGAGCTATTCCCAAAAGGATGCAGGGTTTTCTGAAGGGATGGAAAAGGCAAGTCCAGAGATCCCTGAGGAACTGAGGGTCCCTGAACAGTGCTGGAGATCCCTGAGGGATCATGCCCAGGGTGCTGAGGAGGTGACAAGTCTTGCTCCTACCTAAGTCTTGGTGGTTCATCCTTTTCTAGCACTAAAATCCACTATTTTTCTTGCATTTGCTTCTAAATTCAAAGGATAGTGGCAGAGGGCTCCTCACAGCATGGTTACCCAGTGCCTTGCTGTTTTAGTGACTGGGTTTGCAGTGAGAAATATCTCAGTTCTTTTGCCATCCCAACCAAGTCCTTATTCTCTCCTCTCAGGTACGTGGTCCTGACCACCAAGCACCACGAGGGCTTCACCAACTGGGGCTCACCGGTGTGCTGGAACTGGAATTCTGTGGATACGGGGCCCCACCGAGACCTGGTGGGAGAGCTGGGAGAAGCCCTCAGGGAGAGGTACAGCCCTGCCAGAGGGCTCTTCTTTCACAGCAGTGAATCCTCCTGGCTGTGCTTGACAAACAGCAGAAAACCCTGAGCTCAACGTGAAAAACGGAGTGCTTGCACATAATGAAAAATAACGCCAGTAATTTAATTTCCACTGCTTCTTAATGCCCACTGAAGCCTAACTCTTCCCTCTGTGTTTTGTCCTTCAGCAACCTCCGTTATGGGCTGTACCACTCCCTGATGGAGTGGTTTAACCCCCTCTACCTCGCTGACAAACAAAGTGACTTCAAGACCCAGAGCTTCGTTTTGAAGAAGACGATGCCAGAACTTTATGACCTTGTCTTAAAGTAAGAGCCACAGCCAGCTCAGAATCACCAGCATTTCCTGGTTTCAGTTCCGTAGAGAAAGATGCAAAGTGGTTGCACAGAAATGTTAATTTTTGCCAAGGCAAATTCTCTTTGCTAACCAGGAATGATTTGTGGTAATTAGAAAAGGGGTTCACTTTTGCCCTGTGGAAGGTCTAATCTGTAGAAGAAGGCAGAGACAAATTTTTCCTGCAAAAGCAATTCCCTTTAATCCTGCCTTTGTGCAGGGTGGCTGGAAGTGGAACAAACTGCTCAATATTTAGTAGAATAGAAGAGTGATTTCACTCTAACCTGCCTGAATTACACCAAAATGCTGTGTCCAATTTGCATCCTTGCTTTGCTTGCTTCTCCTTGCTGACAAAATTACAAAGATTGGGCTTGTGGGTTGTTGTCCCAGCTCAAGAATGTGCCTCATAATCACCTTTGAGGTGCCAAATTCTGCTTTTTTTGGAAGAACTGCACCCTCTCTTGAGCTGTGGATCAACACCTTGTTTGCTGCTGCAAGAGCTTTGTGTGAAGCAGAAAATGAAGCAAGGAAACCCCCCCCACAGGAAACAGTGTGGCAGGAGCAAACAAGCCATTTTTAAAAAACATCCATCTCCCTTAGATACAAACCAGACCTGATTTGGTCGGATGGAGACTGGGAAGCTCCGGATTCCTACTGGAATTCCACCTCTTTCCTTGCCTGGCTCTATAACGACAGCCCCGTCAAGGTACCAGTGCCTGCGGTCCCTTGTGGCCTTGGGTGGGTGTGGAAGGGCAGGAAGCTGTGGGGTGTGTGACCAAACCAGAAACCTCCTTGACATCTGCCAAATCTGTTTTATTCTCTGACAAAAAGAGAACCATGGCTGTGCTGCTGTGACAGCTCCACTGTCCTTTGCAGGACACTCGTGGGAGGCTCAGCTTTGTTGCCTCAGCTCCTACCTGAGCAGAGGGAGGGATTCAGCCTTCTCAGAAGGGTTTCCATTACACATGGAATTTTTAGGTGCTTCCTGAGGGGGGTGACTGCCAGCTGGACAGCCCAAGAACAAAAGGTTCTGTGCCCTGAGCTGGTTCTCTTCTCTCAGGACACCGTGGTTGTCAATGATCGCTGGGGTCGGGGCTGCTCCTGCCGCCACGGGGGTTTCTACAACTGTGCTGACAAGTACAGGCCAGGCTCCCTGCCAGATCACAAGTGGGAGATGTGCTCCTCCCTGGACAAGCTCTCCTGGGGCTATCGCAGCAACATGAACCTCACTGAGGTGATGGATGAAATGAGTGTGATTGAGGTGAGAAAGCTGAAATCAAAATGACCTGTGGGGAGAATACTGGGAATTAGAGGATTCTGGAGCAGCTGGTGAGGATAAAACTCTCCTCGATTTCTGTGTTGTCTGAGGTGGAGATAATGCAGTTTGTTATCTTGCTTTATCTGCCACAGGAGCTGGTGCAGACTGTGAGTTTGGGTGGCAACTACCTCCTCAATGTGGGACCTACAAAAGAAGGGGTGATTGTCCCCATCTTCCAAGAGAGACTCCTGGCCCTTGGGAGGTGGCTGGACACCAATGGGGAGGCGATTTATGAATCCCAGCCTTGGAGGGTGCCGATGGAGAACACCACAGACACAGTCTGGTAAGGACCCTGCTGCTCAGACCAGCTGAGCTGATGTTGATTTCTTACCTTTTCCTAAATTTGGTACAACACTCTGAAGTGTTGCCATTAGGATTTCATCCATCTCGCTTCAGTAGGAAGAAAACACCCTTTCCTTTAAAAAATGCCCACAGTGTGACTGTCAGGACTGTTTAAGTTGTGATCCTGGCCAGAAATCCCTACAAAATGGAGTTGTTTTATTTCCTCCAGTGCATTCAGCCCAGAAATGCAGAGCAGGGATCAGGATGAGGCCAGGACAGGTTAACAATGACATTTGCACACATGGACTTTGTTTGGGTTTCATCAGCCAGCGCTGAGGGGCTGATGGTGGGTCAGTGAGGGGGAAGTAGGTGACCCCTGTGTGGTGACAGAAAGCCAGGCAGTGTTCTCATGCTGTCTGGAAGGTCAGATGTGTGTCTGGTACCCTTCACCTGCTGAACTGCTCCCTCAGGTACACCTCCAAGGGACCAGTGGTCTTTGCCATCTTCCTGCTCTGGCCTCGGGACAGTGTCCTGCATCTGTCCTCACCCATTCCATCCCCTGGCACTCGGGTAAGGGATTAAAACAAGGTAACACACACTGAGGGCCCATTGGGGGCATTTGTGGGCTGGGAATGGCCAACCTGGACTCGTTTAGGAGCTGGGGGAGTGGGCAGGTTGTGTGGTTTGGGATCCCTGCAGTATCCCAGGCTGCTCCCAGCCTTTGGCTCACTTGGAACAAGGGACAGGAGTTGCTAGGACAGGCTGGTGGCTGCCAGGGAAGACTCCTCTCCTGGGGGAGTGTTTTGATCCTGTTGGTGCAGGGGAGGGAAGCAAACAGCCAGGGAGCAGGAGTGGCTGTGCTGCAGCCCAGGCTCAGCTCAGGTGCCCTGCTCGTGGCAAATGTCACCGTGACGCACATTCAGAGTGCCCTTTGCTCTGAACAAACAGGGGCAAAGCATCAGCAACAAACAAACCCCAAACAGCAAACCAGAGCCTGGTTTGGCTTCACAGCACCTCGTGTGTCACCCCTTGTGTCACCCCTTGTGTCATCCCTTGTGTCACCCCTTGTGCCACGTGAGCCACGGCTGGGGACCTGCAGGGCTTGTGGGAAGTGCTGGGCTGTGCAGAGGGGCCTGGTGAGCTCCAGCTGAGTGTCCCCTCCCTTCCTCTGCAGGTGACACTGCTGGGCTTTGCTGGGACTCTGAAGTGGCAGAAGCGCCCAGGGCAAGGGATGCTCATAACCCTGCCCTACATGCTCCCATCTCCTCTCCCTCCTCAGTCTGGCTGGGCTGTGAAGCTCGAGGGTGTGAAGTGATGCCTGTGGGGGGCACAGCATCTCCCACTGCCTTTCTTTCTGATTGAATCCAAGAGGATTTTTTATTTTTCATGTTGAATATATTGTTTTTCACTTGAGAGAATCTCTCCTCCAATCTCTGTTGCCTTGTGTTACTTTGGTGTTGGTTGGAGCAGTTGTGATCAGCTGCTTCCATGATGAATAAATCTAATGGAAGAGATCTGAAAGAAATCATCTGTAAAAAATACAACACAAATCCACCAACAAACTTTTATTGATACTCTGCTGCAGGCAGCGACAAGAAAACCTTTTGTTCTTAGTGGATTTCAGACTCCACCGTTGTGAATTGCACCTGTGACTTCTGCTTGCACTGCTAAACTTCTGAACTTTCAGTTCCAGTGGGTGTCCTGCGTGTATGTTGAACTTCTGAAAAAGGGTTGAACAATGAAAGTCTGAGTGATGAAACTGCTCCCAGGAGCTCAGGGTCTTGTGAAGGCCCCAGAGTGTTGCAGACAGGCTTTGTTTTGTTCCTGTCCCAGCAAAACCTGCTACGACACTTGAAGCTGAGCACGAGCAGAGCCCCGGGGCTGAGCCAGGTGCGGCGCTGGTGCTATGGGGGCTGTTCCTCAGTGACAAACATCCAACAGCCCCGGCTCCAGAGAACCGGCACCGACCGAGCCGCTCACGGGAGCGCCGCCCGCCTCGGCTGATGACGCCGGTACTGACGAAAAAACGGGAACAAAAAGGGACAACAGAGCGATGGCCTCTTTGCCTCACAACCCCATCACGCCGGTGACCCCTGGCGCGGAGCGGGGCCAAAACAAACAGCGCGGTGTTTGCTCAGCGCGCCGGCCAGCGGCAAAGCCGTGCTATAAGTGCGCGGCGGGCGCGGCGCCGGGCAGTGCTGGACGGGAAGATGCCGCGGTGCGACACGGGCTCCGTACTGCGGGACGGCGCCTGGGGACAGGTACGGGATGGCTCCGGGCGGCGACAAAGGGACAGAAGGGACGGAGGGGCCGCGGGGACAGCGCGGGGCCGGGGCCACGTGGGGAGCGTGGCGGTGCCGCGGTCACGTGGCCGCCACGGTCACGCCCCCGCAGCGTCACGTGTCGGGGGTGGGTGCGGTCACGTGAGCGCGGGCGGACATGGCGGCGCGGCGGCTGCTCCCGCGCTGGGCGGGATCGCTGCGGCCCGTGAGGGAGCGGGGGGATACCGGGACAGAGCCAAATAGGGCTGGGGGGCACCGGCACGGGGGGAGGGGGACCGGGGAGCAAAGGGACCGAGCCAAGCGGGGCCGGGGAGGAGCGGGGCCGTGGGGAACTCAGGACCGAGAGCGGGGCCGGGCGCTTCGGGGGCTCGGCTGACTCTTCCCCCCGTGCCAGGTGAGCTCCGCGGCGGCGGCGGCCTGGGCGTACCCGAAGCGAGTGAAGGTGGTGGAGGTGGGACCCCGTGATGGGCTCCAGAACGAGAAGGTACCGGCGGGGCCGGGGTGCCGGGANNNNGGCTCCCGGCACCTCCTGGGGGGATCCTCCAACCAAACCCCCCAAATGTCCCACTGTCCCCACCACTGGGCGTTTTTTTTCTTTAAATGCTGCTATTTTGATGTTGAAAAATTGCCTTTTTTTTTTTT
>WEKY01038835.1:157397-173356 GCA_013390045.1 Picathartes gymnocephalus
TTTTTTGGTGGTGGAAAAGTTTATTGAGGAAATAATAATAACTTTAAGTCACTTTTCTTTTCTTCTTCTTAGAATGTTGTGCCCACCCCAGTGAAGATCAATTTAATCAACATGCTGTCAGAGACAGGGCTGCAGGTCATTGAGGCCACCAGCTTCGTGTCCCCCAAGTGGGTTCCTCAGGTGGGTGTTCTAAAAATACAGCAATTCAGTGATTCTGCTTGCTCCCAAATCCCTGTTACTGGGCAGGGACCAGCAGAGGAGCTGTCATATCCCAGAGCTTCCTTTGGACCCTGGGAAGGAGCAAAGGGACAGAGAGGTCACACACAAACAGCTCTCTGTGCACCTTGGCCTGGCTAGGTGGCCCCTGACCCCTCACAAGCTGCAGCTCTGTTTGCTGTTAGAGGCTCTGATATTTCTGTTCCCTTTATAAAGAGGAGTTTTAATGATGATTTCCTGGCTGGCAGAAGTGGCAGCTGTCACCCTCACAGAGCTTTGCTGGTTTGCTTTGCAGATGGCTGATCACACCGAGGTCATGCAGGGGATTAATAAATTCCCTGGGATCAGTTATCCTGTGCTGACTCCAAACCTGAAGGGATTCCAGGCAGCGGTAAGGGCTGGGAAAACCTGAATGTCCACACTGGGGTGCTCCCAATCCCACCTGATCCTGTGCTCCTGCACCTGTGACTTCACCCTTTTTAAGGGAAACTCAGATGTGTCCTGGTGGTTTTGCTGCAGAATGAACTGAGGGAAGGATGGGGTTATTTGGGGGAAAAATACTTCAGAAAATGAGAACACTGTAGTCCAGGATCTTCAACTCTAAATAAGCCAGGCAGATTTATTTAGGAACAGAAGAGCCTCTGTAAATGGAGATGTTTTATGGGGCTGGTTTGAGACATCTCTACCAGAGATACCCCCAAAACCCTTGAATTAACACTTGGCCATGAAATTGTGGCTCTGTTTGTCATTTCCCTTACAAGAAAAATCACCTGGCTTTGATTTAATAACAGTGCTGGGTTAAAGGTTGGACCCACTGATCTCAGGGGTCTTTTCCACCCTCAGTGGTCCTGCGATTCCAGTTTAGGATCTTTTATTTGCAGGTGGCAGCAGGGGCCAAGGAGGTGTCGATCTTTGGGGCAGCATCGGAGCTCTTCACCAAGAAAAACATCAACTGCTCCATCGAGGAGAGCCTGGAGAGGTTTGATGAGGTCATGAAGGCAGCCAGGGAAGCCAGCATTCCTGTCAGGGGGTAAGGAATTCCTGCTGGAATTCACCCACGTGGGATCATTCACTCAGGAGTGATCCAGGATCAGTTTGGATCATATTTTCTTGGCAAACATCCCACATGGAAATGCACAGATCACAAACCCACCAGCCCTGTGGGCTCATCTTGGCAAACTTCTCACACCCACAGAAGAAGAAATTGTTGAAATCCTGTAACTTTTGGCCACTGGACTTCCGGAATATAAAATTGATTCTCCCATGGAAAATTTACAAGTCCTGGCTGGTTTGTCCAGTGAAATCCCACTGCCCTTTTCCAGCTAAAAATGTGGGGTTTTTTTTAACCACAGATACGTTTCCTGTGTCCTTGGATGTCCCTATGAAGGGAAGATTTCTGCAGCTAAAGTTGCAGAGGTGAGTCAGTCATAAATACAACCAGAATTCATGAGAGGGTTTTGATTTATTTTTGGGGGTGGGAGTTGGGCACTGGGGGATGTGTCAGACCTTTTGACCAAAGGGGAGGTTCCAGGTTCTCAGAGACTGAATCCAGCTGAAATGGACAGGGGAATTCAGGGAGGTTTGAGCCTGAATCCTCAGGAGGGAGGAGAGTCCAGGGAATGACTGGCAGCAGGACTCAGCTGTGGGGAGGGCAGGATGTCCTCTCAGTGCTGGCTGTGCCCAGGTCTCCAAGAAGATGTACTCCATGGGCTGCTACGAGATCTCCCTGGGGGACACCATCGGCGTGGGCACCCCCGGCAGCATGAGGGAGATGCTGGCAGTGGTGATGAAGGAGGTGCCCGTGGGGGCTCTGGCTGTTCACTGCCACGACACCTATGGACAGGCTCTGGCCAACATCCTGGTAGCTCTCCAGGTAGGATTCCTGCTCTGCATCACTGACTCCATGGCATGGCTGGGTTGGAAGGAGCTTAAAGCCCTTTTTCTTTCCACCCCCTGCCTATCTCCCACTGTCCCAGGCTGCTCCAGCCCCACCCAGCCTGGCCTGGGACACTGCCAGGGATGGGGCAGCCACACAAATAAAGCATCTTTCCTCGGGGGTTTTTTGTGCTCTCTTGGTAATTGGAGATGTTGTGCTTCCAGAGCAGCCCTGACTGTGGGTTTGTTTGCAGATGGGGGTGAGCGTGGTGGACGCTTCCGTGGCTGGCCTGGGAGGGTGTCCCTATGCCCAGGGAGCCTCTGGGAACGTGGCCACAGAGGATTTGGTGTACATGCTCAACGGGCTGGGCATCCGCACGGTGAGTGGGAGCTGCCTGGGCTCTGCTCAGGCCCCAGCACGGGGCAGGATTTGGCCCAGGGAGCCTGAGTGAGGTGGGGGCAGCTGGGGGGGCTCACTGGGCCTGGGGAGAGACTTCACCAGGACAAGGGGAATGGCTTCCCTGCCAGAGGGCAGGGTGAGATGGGATATTTGGGAAAAATCCTTCCCTGTGAGGGGGGGGAGGCCCTGGCACAGGGTGCCCAGAGCAGCACTTCCCTGGAAGTGTCCAAGGCCAGGCTGGAGGGGGTTTGGAGCAGCCTGGGATGGTGGGAGATGTCCCTCAAGGTGTGTCCTGTGCCTTTCCCGTGCAGGGAGTGGATCTCCAGAAGCTGATGGACACTGGCACCTTTATCTGCAATGCCCTGAACAGAAAAACCAATTCCAAGGTGTCTCAGGCCTCCTGCAGGCTGTGACCCTGAGTGGAATTTCTCCTTGGATCAAGAAGGGACTGAGGATCCAGCACTGGCTGGGATTCCCCTCTGATCTGAGCTCCTTCCCGACTCCGCATTTGAGAGGAAACCCAAAATCCACCAGAACTATGAAGAAATGAAAGAATATTTCATTATATTGGACCTTGAGGATGTCACCCTTTGCCTTAGAGGAGGGAGGGGCTGAGGAAAGCTCTGACCAGAGCAGCACCCAGCAGCTCCAAGGACAGCCTTCAGATTCTGCAGCTGGAGCAGTGCTCCAGGGCAGGCTTTGCCCTTCCTCCCTTCTCTCCCCTCCACAAACATTGGGGCTGAGCCCAAAACCTCCCCCAGTGCTCAGCCTTGGGCCAGCTCAGCCTGCAGGGATCGTGGTACTGCACTGTGTATCTGTTGTAAGATACCTCTAATACCAAGAGTAATAAACACGTTATTTAATAGTCTAAACTATTAAAAATTTAATTCATCTGCACCAGCTAAGGAGGTTCTGGTGCTGGTTTGGTTCCAAGTGCCTCTGCTCTGTGGGAATGCTGCATCTGGAATTGCTTCCAGTCCCAGAGAGCAGGGAGTGTGAAACACCCCCTGCTCCTCACAGTGATCAGGTCCTTGGGAACTGCCCCCGGCTTTTTATTTAAAATAATTTATTGAACAGTTTATTTGTGACGCTGGAGACTGCACAGGAACCTTGTCCTTTCAGGGGGCAGGGTGGGTTTGAGGCTGTGTGTGCTGCCTTCCCACTTCAATAAATTGTAACAATTACCAACTTTCGCTAAGAAATACCGCAGAAATGGGGCAGAATCTGCAATAAATCGATGTTTTGGGGCAGTAAATCGAGGTTTTGGGGGTAATAAATCGGGTTTTTGAGGCAGCGGTCTCCTCACGCCGCCAGGGGGCGCTGCGGCTCAGGACTCCCCGCTCTGGCCGCTCCCCTTCTGCGGGCGCAACAATGGCCGCCGTCCCTCCGCAGAGTTTTGTCCGCGCTGCCGACCCGTAGCCCTGACACGTTTCCATGGAGGAACCGCGCGCGTGGCGCCGGGGGGTGTGGCCAAGGCCCGGCCTTAAAGGGGCCGCGCCCCGCGCGGGGCTGAGCGGGAGCGGCGGCAGCGGCGGGTGAGAGACCGGGGGGGAACGAAGGGAACCGGGGGGGAATGGGCAGGGAGACGGACGTGCTGCCCTGCCCTGCTTCCTTCGGCAGGGAGAGCCCAAACCCCCGGGGGCCGGAGTATCCCTGGGCCTCTGGAGTAATTCCAGTCCCTGGGGTCCGTTCTGTCCCTCGCCCCCCAGGACCCCTCCGGTGCCTCCCGGCCCTGTCCCGGCTCCCCCGCTGAAATCCCCGTTATTTTGCCTTCCCCGCCCTCTCCCACCTGGCCTAGGTGCTGTTCCCCCCCACTCCCCGGACGGGGCGGTTTTTGCGCGCCTCAGGTTGGGTCCGCAGCTCCCGGGGGGAATTTCCCATTGGGATCCTTCCCTCCGCTCCTGCTCCTTCCCAGAACCGGAGCCTCCGGGTCCCGCCGGTATCGCCGCGCTTTGCGGAGTCCCAAAGTCCCCGTTCCTGTAGGAGGCGTGGAGCAGGGCCAGCACTGGGAAGGGAGGCTGGGAAAAGCAGGGAATGGGTGAAGGGCAGTGCCGATCCCCCTGCGGAGACCACCCCGATTAATTAATTAATTAATTAATAATTAGAAGTCCTGCCCTGAGGGATTTGGGTGAGCCCAGGAGCGCGGCTGGCTTTACCAGGAAGAACCAGGGCTTGCCCCGGGATGTGCCAGCTCCGTGTCCGGGAGGTGTGACCGGGCTGGCCGGGAGTGCCCCAGCCCTGCCCCGCCCGTCCCTGCGGGCAGCACCGGGAGGCCGTGCTGCCGTGACCGTGTCCGAGCTGTTCTCACCCCGCAGCTGAAGGATTTGGGGATTTTTTCCCCGCAGGGAGCAATGGCAGAGAAGATCCTGGTGACGGGCGGCGCCGGCTACATCGGCAGCCACTGCGTGCTGGAGCTGCTGCAGGCCGGATTCGTCCCCGTGGTCATCGACAACTTCCACAACGCCATCCGAGGTACGGGCAGCCCCGGGCCGGCCCGGGCTGGGCCTGAACCCAGCGATCGCTCACTCTCTCCATCCCCCAGGGTCAGGGGAGCTCCCCGAGAGCCTCCGGCGGGTGCAGGAGATCGCGCACCGGCCCCTGCTCTTCCAGGAGCTCGACATCACGGACGAGGCCGCGCTCCAGGAGCTCTTCAGGAAGGTGAGAGCAGGAGCTGCGGTGCCCCGGGTGGCTCCTGGGGTCCGTGCTGGGGGTTGGAGCCACGGGAGCAGGGAGGAAATGCTGTGTCCAGGTTCCTTAGGGCCATGGAGCCCCCCGGGCTGGCTGAATGGAGCTCCTGAGGGAATTCTGGCTGGTTCCTGCCTGGAGCAGCCCTCTCCTGTTGCCGTGGCGCTGATGCCCAGCCCATTCTCCCTGCAGCACCGTTTCTCAGCCGTGCTGCACTTTGCTGGACTGAAGGCAGTGGGGGAATCTGTGCAGAAGCCTCTGGAATATTACAGGGTGAACCTCACCGGGACCATCCGGCTGCTGGAGGTGAGAGGAGCCAGCAGAGATCCTGTGCTGTTCCTTGTGCTCTCCCCGTACCCAGGCCCTGCCCCGGGCCCTGCCAGTGCCTGTGGAGGGCTGACACAGGGCACAGGGCTGGGTCAGCGCTGCCCATTGCCCTCTGTCCCAGACCATGAAGGCCCACGGCGTGAGGAACATCGTGTTCAGCAGCTCTGCCACCGTCTACGGGGACCCCAAGTACCTCCCCCTGGACGAGAAGCACCCGGTCGGGGGCTGCACCAACCCCTACGGCAAATCCAAGTTCTTCATCGAGGAGATGATCCAGGATCTCTGCAAAGCTGAGAGGGTGAGGAGCTGCCCCACGGGGCTGGAGCCCGGGTGTGTCCCCAGGGGGTGACAGGGCAGCCCGATCCTGTGTCCCCAGGACTGGAACGCCGTCCTCCTGCGCTACTTCAACCCCATCGGCGCCCACGAGTCGGGGATGATCGGGGAAGATCCTCAGGGGATCCCCAACAACCTCATGCCCTACGTGGCCCAGGTACCACCCCCACAGAGCCCTTGGGGGCTCACAGGGAGGGGACGCAGCGTGGCAGGGCTCCCATGGGGCTGTCCCTCTGTGCAGGTGGCCGTGGGACGCCGGGAATTCCTGAGCATCTTTGGCAACGACTACCAGACGGACGATGGAACGGGTGCGTCATGGGACGGGTGGAATTTGGGATTCCCAAATCCCCGGCTGCACCCCAGGCTCTGCCCTCACCCTCTGTGTCCCCACAGGAGTCAGGGATTACATCCATGTCGTGGATCTGGCCAAGGGCCACATCGCTGCTCTGAAGAAGCTCAAGGAGAACTGTGGCTGCAAGGTACCAACCCTGGGGTGCTGCCAGCCCTGGGGGGGTGTGAGGCTCCCCACAGGGCTGAAGGGGGGCCCGGCCCTTCCCCCCTTGATCCATGTCCCTTCTCCTCCTCCCAGATCTACAACCTGGGCACAGGCACCGGCTACTCCGTGCTGCAGATGGTCCGGGCCATGGAGAAAGCCTCGGGGAGGGAGGTAAGGGCAGAGCTGCAGGGTCATGGGCACAGGGGCAGCTGCTCCCCCAGACCCCCTGATCCCCCAGAGCAGCCCTGGGGCTCAGCCCCTCTGGGAGCCCCCGGAGCCCACTGTGCTGCTCTCCTGCAGATCAAGTACCAGATCACAGCCCGGAGGGAGGGGGATGTGGCCTCCTGCTACGCGGACCCCGCGCTGGCCGAGCAGGAGCTGGGCTGGAAAGCTGCCTTTGGGCTGGACAAGATGTGTAAGGGCATCCCCTCCCTGGCACACCGGGCACTGCCAGCCCCCTGTCCTCCCTCACCTTCCCTCTCCCTGTTGCAGGTGAGGACCTGTGGCGGTGGCAGCTGCAGAACCCCACGGGCTTCAGCAAGAACTGAGCCGTGGCTGAGGGCTGGCTGGGCCCGGGGGTGCTCTGAGCCAGCCCTGCCACCTTCCCCGAGGGCTGTCACCACCTGGGAGAGCAGTCCCAGCTCCCCCTCCCGCCTCTGGCACAGGGCAGGAAGGCTGCAGCATCCTCAGCCTCTCCACTCCTCATCCTCATCCCCCCAGGTCTTTGCATCTCACAGAGCAGAACCAGAACGGAGAACAGAGCCAGGGCCTGGTGTGGCACCCCGGGCATGGAACCCCTGGTGGGAATGCCCAGGGGCTGCAGCCTGGGCCCTCCCTGTGCCCTGGGCAGTGGCTGCAGCCAGCACTAGGACAGCTGAGTCCTGCTGAGCCCAAACTGCAGCCAAACCCCGCATTCCCTCCAGCCCCACCTGGCTCAGGGGGTGCCCAAGGCCCATCTGCCCCTGCCCTGGCACAGAGAGGGCACCAGGAACCTCCCACAGGGACCAGTCACATTCCAAAGCCACCAGGGCTCATTTCCCTGCAGCCCAGAGCTCCTACACCCCCCTTTTCCCTGCCCCCAGCATGGTTTTGGGGACCAAATCTCATCTCCCACCTCTCCTGCTGAGCCAGAGAAGCCCCTGCCCAGGGCTGTGCCAGCCTGGCTGCCCACAGCCCCCCCGGGTGCCTGGTTTGGCTTCCTGTGGCAGCCACTTCCCAAATCCTATTGCCAAAGGCTGCCCAGGAGCCAGCTCTGCCCCCCTGTCCCACACTGCTCCTATTTATTCCTGGCAGCTCCCGGGGCCCCACAGGGCAGGGATGACGCAGTCAGCCCCGTGTGCTGTCGGCTGGATGAATAACTTATGCTCCTAAATTATGAATTGAGCTTTTGATTTGTTTTTAAAATAAACTTTCCTACTTTCTAAGTGGCAGCTTTGTTCTGCTTCCCCTCAGCCAGAGCTGGTGCCCCTAAAAATGGCACCCTGGGGCCTTGTGCCAACCCCATGTCCTCCCCAAATCTCTCGTCCTGCCTGGCCAGGGATGACGCCAGCTCAGCTCTGGGATAGGTTGAGGATTTATTTCACCTTGATTCTCTGTGGAACGCACGCACACACACACAAAAAACCCCAAACATGTACAAGGAAGACGAGAGAGAGAGAGAGAGAGAAGAAAAATAACCAAAAAAAAAAACCAAAAGAAAAAAAAACCCCAAAGCTGAATTGAGGAATGGAGAGAAGCCGCTCTCCCTCCCGGGTTCCCGGCACTGCTCGGGCAGGGAGTGAGCAGGAATGCTCTGCACAGGGGCCCAACAGGGCCCCCAGGGATGGTCCTGGGCCCCCCCCATCACACACGGTTCCAGTTCACAGTCAAACAGGTCAGTCTGTCCATCACCAGCCCTTGGTACCCCCAGGGAGCTGCCATCCCACCCCTGGCACCCTCTCATGCCCCCCCAGCCGAGCCTGCAGCATTAAAACACAGCACAGAAGAGCCAGCAGGGCAGAACCCAGGGCAGGGGCAGACCCAGGCTCCCCCCAGTGCCAGCAGCAGCTCTGCTGCTTTCGGACTTCCTAAAAGGGGTAAAAACCAAAATCCCAAGCCAAGCCCCCAGCCAAGGGTGGGCCCCACGATCCAACTCTCCGGGGGGCTGTTATTGCTTTGCACAGCCCGGGCGGGGAGGGCAGGGCTGGAGCAGAACTGCTGGGGCTGAGCCCCCCGGAGCCCCCCGGGGCAGCCCTCACCTCTCTGGCCCCATGGCACCACACAGAGGCTCCCTGGGGCCAGGAGAATGTGGGGGTGTTTTAAAAGCCACGATCAGCCCTGGGCAGGGGCTCAGCCCGGGGGGAAGAGGGGGGTGAGGGCAGAGCTGCTCCACAGCCACTGCCCTGGGCCCTGCAGGAGAAGAGGGTCAGCCAGGAGCCCCCCCAGAGGAGACATTCAGGGCCCTGTGCCTGGGGAGCTGCCCCAGCACGATGCCAGCACTCAGGAGGGGACAAGCCACAGGTGAGGGACACCGGTGACTGTACAGGGGGGGACAAGAGCCCCCAGTCCCGGGGAGCAGGGAGACCCCCGGGAGCACAGAGGATGGGGCACAGCAGCACCCGGGGCTCAGATGCTGGTGAGATGATGGCTGGGAGCAAAGCTGCTCCTTCCAGCTGCACCAGGAGCCAAACCCGGGGTCCAGGGAGCCCACCTCACCTCCCCCTCCCCGAGGCAGCCCAAGTCCAAAGGGAAGGACCAGTAGCAGCAAGAGAGACATTAAAGACGGGGCTGGTGCCTCCGTGAGTGTAAACGAAGCTTGGGGGCTCCGAGGGTGCAGAGCCTGGGCTGGGGGGGTGGAGATGCCTCTGGGAGCCCCGCGGGGCCGAGGAGGAGATAGAGATTGTAAAAGCAACAAGAGGAGGAGGAGCAGGAGGAAGGAGGTGATTATCTCAGGAGGGCAGAGCTGCCCCAGGCCGACGGCTGAGGGCTGAGGGGAGTGTGCGTGTGTGACAGGCAGGGCCGTGCGGGAGGTGCGGGAGCTGCGCTGAGCCTCCCTGCCGGCCCCGGGCAGCCTTTGGCGGTGCCAGCCCAGGGCAGAGCCTGGCCCGGGGCCTGCAGGCGTCCGCAGGGGAGTCCCGGGTTCCTGAGCTCTGACTGAAAACCCGTGAGTCGCCTGAGCGGAGGCCGCAGAGGGCAGAGCTCCAGAGGTGCCCCAGCCCTGCCCTGCTCCTCCCGCCCCTAATACTGGTACAAAAACCCCAAACCCAACAGGAAAACCTCACCCGCGCCGTGCCAGCCCCGCGGGGGGGCCGAGGGGACGGTGACCCCACCCCTGGAACCGCTGGGAGCCAGAGCAGGAGAGAAAAGGCCACTGCCAGACTCGCCTTAGGCAGCTCCGATGGGGGCTCCGGGAGCAGCGGGAGAGCCGGGGCACCCCCGGCCGGAGGGGACGCGGTGCGAGGACACGGGCACGGGTGGGCGTGGCGGGAGGAGCGCTGGGGGGGCCATGGCTTCCGTTTGCAGCGGGCGGGTCACGGGGACAGACGGGCGGCAGTGACCTCGGCACCCTCCCCTGCCACAGTCCCGAGGGGCTCCGCTCAGATCCGGGGCAGCAGCTTCTCGATGAACTCCTTCACCGCCATCATCTCCTGCAGGGAGCGCACGGCCCGTCACTCCAGGGCTCCCCAGAGACCGGGCTGAGCCCTGGGAATGGGGCAGGAGGGCTCTGCAGGCTCCCCAGAGCACGTGGGAACAAATTCATCTCATCTGTTCCCTGCCCTGCCTGACCTACAGTGCTGGGGTTGGCCCCAAAGATCCCAAAGTGAAGGGACCCACAAGGATCATCCAGCCCAGCCCTACAAAACACCCCAACAACCCCACCCTGTGCACCCCTGGCAGTGCTGTCCAAACACTCCTGGAGCTCTGGCAGCCTCGGGGCCGTGCCCATTCCCTGGGGAGCCTGGTCACTGTTCCAGCACCCTCTGGGGGAAGAACCTTTCCCTGAAATCCATCCCAACCTTCCCCTGACACAGCTCCCGGCCATTCCCACGGGTCCCACCACTGATCACCACTCAGGGGGTCCCATCCCCTCCCTCCACACCCAGCACTGACCTGAGGACAGGAACTGTGCATCACTCCGGGGTAGGTTTTGAACTGCACCTTGGTGGGGGTGACGACAGATTTGAGCTTCTCGGCAGTGAGGGCCCCGAAGCGCACGGGGATCATGGGATCCATCTCCCCGTGGCACTGCAGGATGGCAATGTCCTTGTTGACGCCGTTGTTCGCCGCCTGCCACCAGGAGGGGACGCTCAGATGTGCCCAGGTGAAGGGACACCAATGGGGTTGTGTCCCCAGCACATCACCCGGCAGCTCCTCTCCTCACCAGAGAGAGCTGCTGGGAAACTGGAGAGCTCCAGTGGGAGAATCCCCCCATCCCGAGGGTCCCTGCTGTGGGGGGGGTACCTGTGGGAAGGCCTTGTGCAGTGGGAGCCAGCAGCTGAGTGCCACGATCCCGGCCAGCTGGTGCTGGCACGTGAGAGCCGTGTAGAGTGACAAGGCACCGCCCTGCAGGAGGAGAGGAGGGGGAATCAGAGGCATGGGGGATCCAGGGACACCCTCAGGCCCTGCTCACACCCCCACCTGATGCCTTGGATTTTAACTTTGGTGTTTCCCAACCCCTGCAGTGCTCAGGGTGTGACTCTGCAGGGTTTTGCAGCCTGGGAGCTGCTGCTCTCTCACGTTCACAGTGACACAACAAAGCCTCTCCAAGGCTGCTCTCCAAGGACACCCAGACTGTCCTGGGCCCAAAATGTGCAACCCAACATCTTGAGAAGGGGGGGTGAGCTGGGGAAATGCCATCATGAGCTAAAGTTTGAATTGGGGAATTGATGCTGAGATGCAAATGGCCCAAAGCTCTAAAGGGGTGAAGAACTCGTGACTCGGGGTCCGTCCTGGGCTCCATGGTGAGAGCAGCCTCTGGCTCCCCAGGCTGTGCCTTTGGAGGCCTTTCCAATCAATATCCACCTTTATTCCCTTCCTCCTGTCCTGTCTCTGTTTCTAGGGAGCCACTTCAGGCATCACACCCACCTCCCTGGGAAAGCAGGACTTGGGGTCCTGATGCTCACCTGTGAGAAGCCCCCCAGGATGATGCGGTTGGGGGGGATCCCATTCTTCATCTCGTGCTCAATGATTGCTTTAACTGGAAGGAGATGGAGCAATGGGTCAGTGGAAAGGGAGAGGGGCTGAAAAGCATCTCCCAGCACTTCAGGGTGCACACCAGGGACAGGCAGGTGCCAGGGGAAAGGTTTGCTGGGATCACAGGAGAGCAGAAAGGAAGGAGAGGTGGAAGGAAAACACCTGCTCCAGTCCCAGTGAGGGAGAGGCACCCAGTAGCTCACCACTTCCCTCTCCCCAGAGCTCCTTACTGTTTTCTGCAGCTTTCTTGATCCCAGCTTCATCCTCAGGTGCATCTGGAGTCAACCCCATCAGGTCAAACCTGGGAGAAGCAGCAGGGTCAGCTCAAGCACCCCGAGTGTGGGGAGGCAGCAGCTGGATGTGCTTTGCCCTTCCCTGGCCCACACTGGATTTTGTCTCCCTATCCCTCTCACCCCCCAAAAAGGTCCCAGCCACCCCAAAGCACTGACCAGGAGGGCATGACCATCTTCATGTTGAGGGTCACCGGGATCCGGGGCCTGTGGAGGAACATTTTGGGTGGTTTAGCTCAGGGTTGAGGGGAGCAGGAGCACCAACACCTCTCCCCTTCCTGCTGAGCTCGTTCCTGCCTGCCCAGGGGATGCACAGGGAGCTCCAGTGCCTCTGTCCTTCCCTGCAGCCACCAGGGATAAACAGGACAGGAGGGGAAAGAACAGAACCTCTGGTGCTGCTCAGCTCTGTGGGAACTGGCCACAGCAGCAGAGCCAGCCTGGCTGGGCAGCCCTGCTGGGCTCAGGCCACCATGTCCCCCCATGTCCCTCCCCCAGGAGCCTCAGGGCCCCCCAAGAAGCCCCCCCAGGTCCCCCCCAGGGCAGCACTTACGCGTGAGGGCAGATGTATTTCACATAGGGAAGGCGGATGGAGGAGAGAGCATCGGCCCAGCTGTGCCTGGGGAGAGACAGGAGAAGGAGAATCCAAGGCTTGTCCGAGCCATTTTCCCGAGGCTGCTGCCCCCCAAACCTTCCCTGAGTTTATTTTACCCACCCCATGAGCCTGAACAGCCCCTCAGCACCGATCCCATCTGAGGGCAGCACACAAAGCCCTGGAGCTGCAGGCAGGGAGGACAGGGAGGAGGGAATCCCCTGGACAGGGAGGAGGGAATCTCCTTTGTCACCACGGTGGGACCTCTGAGGTGGCCTTGCACAAGAGAGATGCCCTCGTGCAGGCCCAGCCCAGCTGCCAGCCCTGCCTGGAAAAGCTGCAGTGCTCATCAGCAATCCCTGAAGGCAGCACAAAATCCACCCGTTGGGGGTGGGGGGCTGCCAGGCTGCCGGGATCATAAATATTCAAGTGCAGACAGCTGCCAGCAGCAATTCCCTGCCATTCCCTGATACTCCCTGCCTTTCCCAGCCAGGCTGGTGCAGGAATGGCTGCAGACCCCAGCCCAAAGCCCCACAGAAATCCCAGAGATGCTCCCAGGGAAAGCAGCAGCAAAAGGCCAGGATCTGCATTTGGGAAACCACAGATCTCAGCTCCAGGGATACTCACCCCGTGTCTCCCAGGCCATGTAGGAAAATGACCTGTGAAACAGAGAAGGAAGGGAATTAGCTGGTGTGAGAGTTGTGCCCTGGGAGGGGGCAGGGCTGGGCTGGGCTGGGAGGGAGGTGCCAAATGGACACTTAGTCACCAACTCGAAGAGGCTGAAATTAGCTCGGATGTGTCTGAGCTGCTGGAGCACAACGGATGGGTGGGTCAGGGATGTGCTGACATCCTGCCACAGGGCTGCCACGGGCAGGTCCCACCTCCTCAGCACAGCAGAGGGACAAGGAGTGACAGATCATTCCACCAGGAATGGCACCAGGGCACAGGCCCAGCCTGAACCCCAGAATGGGCTGGAAGGGATCTTAAAGCCCATCCAGTGCCACCCCTGCCATGGCAGGGACACCTCCTATTGTCCCAGGCTGCTCCAGCCCTGTCCAGCCTGGCCTTGGGCACTGCCAGGGATCCAGGGGCAGCCACAGCTTCTTTGGGCACCCTGTGCCAGGGCTTCCCCACCCTCACAGGGAGGAATTCTTTCCCTGTATCACTCACAAATCCACCTCCACAGGCTCTTCATCTCCAGCCCCGGCACCCCTAAGCCTCGGGGAGCAGAGGGCAGGCAGCCTGCAGACCCAGGGTGGGGGGTTCCTTTGGGAAATTTACTTTTAAAAGCTTAAACGGCCCAATCAGCCCCAACTCGCACTGCCTTCACAAGCTGGGCTCCCACACTGGAGCAAACAGCCCAGCCCAAGGACAGCCAGAGAGCCCTCGCTGGCCCTGCCTCCCCCGTGCTGAACCTGGTGGAAGCAGCTCCCTGCTTTCCAGGGGGGAGCAGCAGCCAGGGAGGGAGGGAAGGAGGGCTGAGAGGGAGGGAGCAGCCCTTACCGCGGCAGTCTCCCGCTCTGCCCCTGACACGGTGACAGCGTCGGCGAGGAGGGGGACAGACATGTTGTTACCACACATACACCGAGAGGGATCGACACTGGCACCTGCAGGACACAGAGGTGAGGCAGGAAAACAAACCTCTCACCCCCTCCTCCCTCTTCAGCAGCTGCTTTGTCCACAGCTGTTTGGGGGAAAATTAAAGAGCAGGTGAAAGCTTTGATGTTGAAGCCCTTGGGACAGCCCAAGCTCTGGCCTGGCAGTGCTGAAGAGTCCAGGAGCAGTGAACCCTCCCTGCATGGCAGCAGCAGGCATGGGGTGCTGGAAGTGTTAAAATTAGCCTGGAAATTACAGCTCGGAGCCAAAGTTATTTCTGTGGCTGCCACGGTGTGGGCAGAGGGTGGCCGGGCACAGCCTCAGCATCCCTTCTGCCCTCCGTGCCTGCTTCCCTTCAAGGGACCGTTCCTTCCTGGAGCTGTGCAGGAGCCTGGCCCACATCTGCTCTGACTGGGAAGCAGGAAACCCTTGGCACGCAGCAGCACAGGCTCTGCTGCACCAATAAAGGTCCAGCCCTGTTTTATGGAGTTGTTTAGGATGAACCAGAGCACTGGGAGCTGGTCTGAGCCCCCCCAGTGATGGGTGACAGCCCTGTGCCTCCTCAGGGCAGCAGGCAGGGTCACCACTGCTGTCCTGCCACCTGCCAGGTCCCACAGGGCTGACGGCCCCCACGGTGCCTTCAGCCACAGCAGCCCACGGCGTTTTTTCCCACTCCAGCACAAACCCCAGCTCCCCACGAGGCCACCCTGACCCCACTGACCCACCAGCACTAATTAGATCAGAGCTCGTTTAGGGCACTGCCATTATCCCCCAGGAGTGAGATCAGCCTCGGGAGCACAGTCATGGAATATCCCGAGCTGGAAGGGATGAAGGATCATCCAGTCCAACTCCTGGCCCAGCACAAACACCCCAACAATCCCACCCTGGGCATCTCTGAGAGCGTTATCCTGGAGCTCTGGCAGCCTCGGGGCCGTGCCCATTCCCTGGGCAGCCTGGGCAGTGCCCAGCACCCTCTGAGGGAAGAACCTTTCCCTGATCTCCACCCTAAACCCCCCTGACTCAGCTCCAGCTGTTCCCAAGGTCCTGTCCCTGTCACAGAGATCAGAGCTGCCCCTCAGGAGGCCTTTCCTCATCCTCCACACTCTGCCCCAGCTTCACCTCCCACCTCAGCAGTGCTGATCACCCCAAACCCTCCCAAAACCCCGGAATCCCAGCAGCCAGCCTTACCCCACGAGAAACAGCCTGCTCTCTCTCTCTCTCCCTCCCAGCCCGGCCGAGACCTGCCCGACTCGTTCCACCGACAGCTCGTCAGCGGCTTCCCCACTCAAATAAAACCACGGGGCACAAGGAGCTGCCCGGATCTGACACAGACACACGGCCCACGTGCCCGTGTGTACTCCAGGGGCAAAACAACCGGCCAGGAGAGACCTGCCAAAAACCCTGGCAGGGAGAGAGAGAGAGAGAGAGCCAGGAATAACAGCATCTTCCCCTGGCAGGTGATGGGATGCGCTGCTTCTGGGAGTCTCCAGGGAAGGCAGGGTCAGAGCTGCCCCAAACACCCTCCTGGGAATCGCCTGGGATGTTCCTGCTCGGCTGCTGGAGGGAACACAATGGGAACCGCGAGCAACGGGGACGATTGAAGCCCTCACATGTGCCCGTATGGGTGTAAAGGCGCAAGCACGAAACCAGGAGGTGAATTTGGGGCCGATTTGGGCTGTTCGGAGGCGTCGCACCCCAGGTCAACACCGCGGCGGGCGGGTGGGGGGACGCGTTCATCAGTCATTAATTAGCATCAATTACCGCGCCTCAGCCTCTCCCCCGGGCTCGCAGCCCCGCAGGGAGCAGAATCCAGCGGGGGGAGCTGGAGAAATCCCACCTGGAAGCGGATGGAGGCGGGACCCCCGCGGCCGGGAGCGCCGGTTCTCCGCCAAAACCGGGGCTTTGAGGGGCTTCCCTGCAGGCTGCCAGTCCGGAGGGCTCGGGGCGGGAAGGAGCGGCCCCGTTACCGCACCGCGACCC
>WEKY01038835.1:173639-190225 GCA_013390045.1 Picathartes gymnocephalus
CGGCGGAAGTGACGCAACGCGGCGCCCGGTGCGACGGGGCTGCCATGGTGGAAACGGGCACCGGATCCCGCTCGGAACCCGCGACCCCGGGCAGGCCCACAGCGAGTTATCGGTGACAGGCACCGGCCCCGCTCTTCCCACAGCGCCCTGCCCCCGGCGGCTGACGGGTTGCGGGGACAGGCCCCGGTTCCCACCGCCCTCCCCGCCTCAGCGCCGGTGCCACCCGCGGACAGCGGAGGGCCGCGACTCAGGGACAGCGCACAGCTCTGCACCGCAGCGTGTTTATTGTCAGTCACAGCCGGTACCGGCCCCGCACGTGGCTCGGCGCTGCCCGCGGAGGGGCCCTCCAGAGCGGCTCCGCCGCCCCCGCCGCCCTGGGGGCCGCCTCGCACCGCGCCGCCGTGTCTGTCCCACAGACATGGAGCTGAACCGGCGCTCCGGGGCCTCGGGAAGCCGTTCCTGCCCCAGGCAGGCTCGCGGCAGCGCCGTTAGGAAATGAAGTGAGTCTGGGGGGTGATTTGTTCCAACTTGTGGTCGGCCGGGTTCGCCGAGGCTTCGTAGTTGCAGATGGTGACTTCGTGGCGGTGAGCCTGGGTGGAGATGTGATGTGTTAAACCCAGGGAAAGCAGGATTCCAGCCCCTCCTCAACGCCCGACTGGCAAGAGCTGGGCAATTCCCCTCTCACAGAGGGTTCATCGCACTACCCACGCTCCTTTCTCACTGCTAGAACTGGAATTAATGAATTTACAGCCCTTTTCACTCTGGTTTCTCTCTGCTCTCACTCACCTCCGTCCACTCCCCTTTCAGGCCAATGTAAAAAATCTTGGTTGTCTCCGCTCCAAAGTTCTTTGGGAAGTGCATGGAGAGGTGGTAAACATTGGAGAAACGGGCAATTCTGGAAG
The DNA here is from genome assembly GCA_013390045.1 of Picathartes gymnocephalus. NCBI lineage: Eukaryota > Metazoa > Chordata > Aves > Passeriformes > Picathartidae > Picathartes > Picathartes gymnocephalus. The sequence continues at coordinate 174,542 of WEKY01038835.1, forward strand.
AAAGCACACCCTGAACCCAGAGCTGCTGCTCCAGCACCTCCCCAGGCTCCCACAGTGTGCAGCTCCCCCTGATCCGAATCAGGCTTGGCAGCAAGGGAGGTTCCCCTCACACCTCTGGGTCAGCCAGGAGCTGGGGACAGGACACCAGTATGGTTCTGCACCCCAACAATTCCTAGGGTGCCAACACAGCCGCCCCCAGGCTCTGGGAAGGACATTTCAGAGGACAAGACAGAGCTGGGGAGGCAGATCCTACTGAGGGCACTGAATTTGGAAGGCTGTACAGAGCTGCCAGGCAGGAGCAGCCCCCACACCCCAGGGTTTGTCTCATACTTGGTGGGATATTCCAGCTCTCCCAAGGGATCCTGGCTCAGGCTGAAGGTCTGCTCTGCTTCCTTGGCTGTGTCATCAAAGGACATGTGAGGAATGTTCCTGAACCTGGCAGGGCAAGCAGGAAACACAGAGAGTTATTAACAACAGGTCAGCTAATTGGCTTCCATCCATTAGCACTGCCCAGGTTCTTCTCCACAAAAAAAAACCTGGATTTCCTTTGTGTTCTCACAATGGCCCCAGTTCCCCCCAGAGCTCCCAGCCCCGCTGAGGAGGGGGAAGCTGGTTCTACTCACAGCCTCATCTCGGCCGGGTGTGTCCCGTCATCCTCGCCCATCACAATGACTCCTTTCAACTTCACACTGCCCGTGAACCTGCCCAGACACACAGAGCAGGGGTTGCACCTCTGTCCTCTCCAGATCAGCACCAGAGCTCCGATCCCAGGTGAGGAACAGGCCCTGCCAGCAGCCAGGACGGTGCCAGAGGCGCTGGGGAAGGAACTCACGGGATGTTGAAGAGCAGCTCCTCATCGTCATCGCTTTCCACGAACTGGGGACACAGAGGAGCAGGTCAGGGCTGGCCTGGGGCATGCAGGGAGTGGTGGGGGAGCACAGGGGACATGGGGACAGGTGGAGGGAGCACCAGGGGTCACCTAATGGGGCTCAGGCACCCCCAGTGCCTTGCTCACAGAATCACAGAATGTTTAGGATGGGATCATCCAGTCCAACCCCTCTGCCCAGGCAGCATCACCTGAAGCAGGTGACAGAGGGACATGTCCAGGTAGGTTTGGGATGTTCCCACAGAGGGAGAATCCAGGCCCTGCCTGGGCAGCTGCTCCAGAGCTCTGCCACCCTCATGGAAAGTTCTTCCTCATGTTGAGGTGGAACTCATTGTGGTTTAGTTTATGGCCATTGCTCCTCGTCCTGTCACTGAACAGAGCCTGGCACCATCCTCTGGCACCCCTTGGGGACATTTTATGGATTGATGGGATCCCCTCTCAGCCTTCCCTTCTCCAGACTGACCAGGCCCAGCTCCCACATTCTCTCCTCATCTGCTCCACACCCCAAATCATCTCTGTGCCCTCTGCTGGATCCCCTCCAGCAGCTCCTTCTCCTGTCCTGAGGACCCCACACTCGAACACCGCACTCCAGCTGTGCCTCCCTAGGGTCGACTCGAGGGGAAGCACCCCCTCCCTGCCCTGCTGCCCACCATGGTCCCGGTGCACCCCCGATCCCACCGCCGCTCTCGGCCCCACCTGTGAGCGGTCCCCGCGCTCCTCCCAGGGGCGGAACACGGTGGCTCCGGAGCCCTCGCGGCGCTCGTTGAGGCACTGCAGGCGCTGCCGGTCGATGCGCAGGTACAGCCCCCAGGCCGCGCCGCGCTCCGCCGCCTCCTCCCCGCAGCAGCGGCACCGGCCAGGCCCGTGCCCGTGCGCCATGGCCGCGCCCGCACCGCCCAGCGCGCATGCGCCGCGGGAAAGACACGCCCACATAGATTCAGGCCACTCCCCGTATCGCCTAAGCCACGCCCATAACGCTCGTATGACACGCCCATATCCCTGACGTCATCTAATATAGGCGTTGATACGCCCGTATATCCATAGTCACGCCCACAGCCACCGGTGATAGGTCGGTTGTTCCGTAGTCACGCCCATATGGGCGGGGCCTGAGTCTGCACGTGCTGAGCTCCTGAACCTCCCGGTGGTCCCGGGGAGGGGTCCCGGTGGTCCCGGCCTCGCCCCGCCCCAAGAACCGCGAAGCTGCTTTCCCACAAAGGCTCCAGGTTTTTTTTTTCGGTGGGGATCGTTCCAAGCAGCGCAGGAACGGGAGCAGCACTCCCGCCGGGACACCGGGCGGGATAGCGGAGTGGGATACTGGAGCATCACTCTCCGAGGAGCCACGGAGTTTCCTCCCATTCGTTGTCAGAGTCAGGAAAGAACGAGCAGCCACGGTCCAGTGTTTGGCTTTTATTGAGACATGATTCTCCGCTTTTTCATATAACTTATCTAATTAAAATATTCATCTTTGTTACCACAAAGAAAAGGAACATAGAAAATTGTATATATACACAGTTCGGGACCAAAATACAAATACGAGTCCAAGTCACTCCCCCTCTTCCTCCTCCTTCTCCCGGGATGGGGTGGGAAGGGGGAAGAGGCAGCTCTGCTCCATCCTTTAGGCTCTGGTGGAGCACAGAACAACTGCACAAGTGTCACAGCCCGAGATGGGGAAGGAGCACTTTGATCCCAGATTTTGTGTAGTGTGTCCCCCAGGGAATTAGCCCAGCTCTGCTCCCAGCTCAGGGCCGGTGCCCACCTCTGCCCAGGCTGGATTTAGTGTCGGAGCAAAAGGAAGGGAAGGGCGAGGGGTTGGCATCGTCCCCGTGAGAGCAGAGTCACGGCAGTGTCACCTCCCTGCAGTGCCACAAACAGAACATGGGCACAGCTGGCAATGCCTGGAGCAAAGGGGCTGCTCTGAGAGGGAAGGAACTCCTTGAAACAGCTGAGGATGGAGCTGTGATAGCAATTAATTGGCAGTTTAATAGTACCCAGAATCGTTCTTGGGCATCACCCAGATCCTTTGCTCAAAGCTCCTGAACACAACACCAGGCTCTGCTTCCCTCCCCTCTGCCCCTATCCCAAGTACAGAGGAGAAATAAACAGTAGCACAAAGGTCAGCAGAAGAGAATATATTGTTATCTAATTAAAAATACAGCAAAATTAAATACAGCAAAAACGCAGGAGTAAGGGGCCATTATTTTACAGCACAACACACACTGAAATGCTGCACGGTAACATTAAAGCATCTGGGACTGTAACAAACTTACAGCACACAAGAGTCTGAGAACATTTTTCCAAGAATTTCAAACTAAGCAAAGAACAGACCAAATAAACGGGAGACAGGTATTCAGAATGGTTTTAAAGAAAGACTGGTTTTTTTTAAAATAGGAGGAAAATAAAAGGAAAGAAACAAACAACCAAACAGAAACCAGAAGCAAAACAGGGATTTTTTTTAGAGCCCTCTAGGGAGGACCCTTCACAGCAAGGTTTCCCCCGGTCAGTGCACACAGACAACTCCACCGGTTTGGGATTTGGCAGCCACGGAAAGCCAGCAGCAGAGCTTCTCAGGAGCTGCCAATAACAACAGCATCCACCACCAGCATCTTTTCCACCCAGACAGCAAAGTCCTAGGGCAGCAAATATGGCTTGGAACAAGAGAATCCCTCCCTTCTCCGACCCCCCGAGCTCTCCCAGAGAGGCCACAAGCCCTGGGGTCTCCCCAGCCCCATCCTCTGCTTGCACCACCCCTGGGGTTCCCTTTGGGGCAGATAAAACAGAAGCAGAAACCTTCCCCAGACACCCCCACAAGCAGAAACCTTTCCCACAGCACAGTAGCTCCTGGCTGTGTCCAGCTGCCATCCCCACATCCTCAGCAAGGCTCCCACCTCTCCAGGAGCTCCAGGGCCCTTCCTGACACTTGCAGCAGCCCCACCAAGCACCTTCTCCTTCCTGAGCTCCAGCTCCTCACACAGCAGGTACAAGGGAGCCTTTGGAACTCCTGCTCTGAAGGACACACACGTGTGACAACAGCCACTTTCTGTTGCTCACTTCCCTCCAACCTCATTGAAGTGGTTTCAGGTTCAAAGACCAAAATCCTTGGATTTTTCCATAGAGGGGACAGAGCAAAACATACAGGGAAAAGACAGGACTTAGGCACCAGCTTCCCCAACTGGAAATAAATCCTTTGCAATTCCACACAGAAAACAAGACAGAAGTATTCCTTCTTCCCACTAAAAGAGGCAAACAATGCCTTCACTGGTATTTAAAAATTGATTTCCATTGCAAAGTCCCCTATCTCCCTCCAGATAAAAAGTTAAAATCTGACTTGGTGCACAGTAAAACTTCTCCCAAATCCCTGGCAGTTTTATTCCTGACAACAGCAGCAGAGGAAACGTTCCCAAAGGCTCTTGGCATCCCTGCAGGACCACAGAAGCACCTGGACAGGATCTACAGCAACAGCACAGAGAGGGCCAAGAGCTCAGATTTTATTGACACACACAAGCAGAGAGCAAAGCCTCAGGGCTGGATGCACTTGCCAAAGGACTGACAAGTGGCTGGGCCACTGTCCCAGAGTCTCCAGGTGAGACTTTGGAACCAGCAGGTACCAGATCACAGGAAATGCTCCTGTGACACCCAGTGTCCACTCAGATGGATTCCAGCTCGAGTCACCAAGGCTGACCCCTGCACTGGGTTGGGAGGGGAGAGATTACTGGGAGTGACATAAATAATACAGCAGGGTAGAGGGGCAAAATATTAATTAAAACCATTTCATAATTTATTAAGAGGTTAAATAGTAAATAAGTCTCTGGATCTTCCAATCTCAGCAGGTGCCAAGACTTCACATTTTCCTGTGTTAGGAGATTCTGTACACCCCTCCTTCAACGGATGACAAAGCCAGAAACAGAATGTTGAGGACAGGGGGTAAAAGAGGGGGGCTTGACACTGAGAAAGGGACCAGAATAAAAGATAAAATACTGTGCCGTCATCTTGTGCAGATCGAAGCTTCTCCCAGGAGCTGCAGCCTCCAAAGAGTTCAAGGATAAGGAAGGGCTGTTTGGGTACCTTCTCCCACTTCAGTGCCACTCCTCCCCAAGAGAGAAAGGCCCAGCTCAGCACTGCAAACTTATCTCCGAGAGAACCTGTTTTTGAAAGCTTTGATAGTCTTTGCCATCATTGGTGCAATTTCTGCAAAAGAGAGAGAAAAAAAAACAAACCACTGAATCAAACAAAAAAGCAAAAATGACAGAGAGCCGAGAGCAATTCAAAGCTGCAGCCCTGGCAGACACAAGTGTTTGAACAAGGCCCATCAGAGTTTTCAGGTCCCAGATTGAGAAGCCACAGCTTTCTGCACTGCACCAAGACAGATCCCTGTTAAGCCCTCCCTGATTCCTTCGTGAGAGAGCTGCACTCCAATTCCAAACAGCTGGACAGACACAGGGCAGCAAAGGCAGAGGTTCTGCCTCCCTGGTACCATTAGGACAGGCTGATACACTCAGCTCTGAGCAGGTGAATCAGGTTTGATTTTCCTCATGCAACAAGTCTGAACAGAGTTTTCTTCAAGAGAGGTGAGATACCAACACAAACCCTCCTGCACAGCCTGGAGTTCTCCCGCAGCAGAAACAGCTGTTTGGGAAGGAGGAAAAGCTCTAAGAGGCCACAGGAATGTCTTGCAGGTTGTACTTACTCTTCACAGGGGGTTTCCTGGGGTCGTAGGAGGAGAAGGTGCTACCTGACGATGGGACCGAGTGGGCACTGCTGGTGCTGGGCCCATCGTAGGACTGCTCGTCACTCGCCCGAGCGTGGCTTTTGCTGGATGTGTACAGGACTGGTTTTATTCTGGAACAGACACAGGACAGGCGTTTCCATGAAGGATTCACCACGGTTTGAGGCAATTCTACACACACAAGGCGCGTTTGGAACAGCAGCAGGGCTGATACAACACGGAACCAGCAGGGGATCTCCGTGGTTCTCAGACGGAAATGGGATATTACAGTTACAAGTTTCCCTGCAAAAGGAGCTCGCAGACACACAGTATCCTGTCTTGAGCTTCAGGGGGCAGCTGGCAGGAGGCCCTGAGCAGCAAAGTGCTACAGAGAAACACTCACTTGGTCTTCTCTGGCAGGAGAGGGCCTCCAGTTCCGAACTTCTCCTGTCTCCTCCGCACATCCCGAGGGGGCTTTGCTGCAGAGTTCACAAATGCCATCTTGGCCACTCTCCCTGCACCAGGACAGAGGGAAACATCACTTACATCCAGCTGACTTTAAAGGAGGCTCCTCACTGCTTGTCTTACTGCTGACAGTTCATCTACCTCTCCCCAATCCATCCATTCCAAAGCAATGGTGACAGTCTCCTCCCTAAGGTCTGAACCTCTCACAGTGAGAAATCAGACTGATCAGCTCAGTAGTCCTCACTGTGTTCACCCAAAAACCAGGAATGCTTCCCCTCCCTGATTTTGGAGAAGCCATGTGGAACAGGAGGCGCCTCTGCAGTCCTACTCATCCTTGCTGTAAAATCTTGCTCCGCATCAACACCACCACGGAGCGAAGCAAGACACCACCAAACCACAAAGCAAAGGTGAGCACACAGAGCTAAGCAATGCCTAAACTGGAATGGTTTGAAGGCCAGATGCCCTCCCTGAGCCCCACCTTTGGGTTTGTTGGCGTGGGCAGAGCCGATGTTCCGTGCCAGCATGAGCAGGCGCTGCTCGCGCGCGTCGTGCAGCCGCAGGTACATCTCCCGCCACGACTCAAACTCCTCAGGCTTCTCGTTCTTGAAGTCTCGCAGGCAGTGGTTGTGCCACAGCTGATCCGTGTCCTCCACCAGCACCTGAAGGAAACCAACACAGAGCTGGGATTCCTCCTGTCTCCTCCAGCCCCTTTCCCTTGGCACCAGGTCAGTGTTGGTGTCGCTGGAATTCTGGCGGGGCCAGCTTGCAGCAAAGCCAGGAACTCAGAACCAGCGAAAGCCATGTCTTGCTATGATAAAGCTTTGTTTGTTGTTCTGCTCTTGCAGGTGAGGACAGCCCTGCACATCCCATCCCTTCTCCCAGGCCAAGGCACTCACATGGTTACATTCCTCGATGCGATACAGCTGCTCCGGGGTGCACCTCTCCAACACCGGCTCCAGCACGGAGAAAGGGACACCACCCACTTCATAGATGGCTAGAGAGAAGCAAGAAGCACAAGGGTATTCATTATCCTGCTCCTTCCTTGCCAAGGAAAGGGCTTGACACCTCAAAACACAGTGAAAAAACTGCAGTGTTGCACAACACCACACAGGATGAGGGGTGGAGGAAGGAACCTCAGGCAACAAGATCTCCAAGTTAAGAAATATCAGTGCAAGCTCTCTTTGCCACAATTTCCAGTGCTTTAGCACTGCTTGAAAGTATTCTGGGCGCTGATCCCTGAGATTCCAGTGGGGTTTGTCCCATATTTGTAATAAGGGGGAACTGCTGGGGTCTGTACAAACAAGTTGCCAAAATCTCAGTGCACGTGCACGGTGACTCTGAGACATGAGGAAAGGTACTCACAGTCGATGTTGTTACTGAGGACCCTGATACACTGCTGGTACAGGGACATCATCTTTGGGAGGTAGGCAGTTTTGGAGCCAGAGTACACCTGCATTTTGGAATTTAACCGTCGGCCGGTGAAACCCGCTTCGCTCTCCTCCACCGGCGACGACACTGCTGTGGAGGGAAACACTTGGAGTGAGCAGGGGACAGGAAAAAGAAAGAGCCTGTCCTGATAAATGGCACAGGAGGCACAAATTGGAGCCACCCAGAAGTGACCTAAAGGGCAAAGTCTTCTCCAAGAGACCTGCAGGGCAAGTTCAGGAAGGGCAAGTCCAAAGCCCAAGCCCCAAAGAAGGGTCAGTGAAGGATTCTTCTCATTTCTGCTGGAGCACGTGGGAAGCAGCTGCCTTTTCTCCCTGGAACCTCTGCCCTTGGCAGACCCCAACAGAAAGACTTGAACCCAGCCCTCTCCCACAAAGTGGCTCATTCCAAACCCATTTTCCTGCCCAACATACCTTTCCTTTTTGTCTGGGTGCAGGTGATGGACTCAATCGAGGGAAGAGGACGATAATTGGCCTGGATGGGGGGCAGGGGGATGTCTGGTAACGTTGGTACCACATCTAAAATTATCTGGAAGGAGAGGATGTACATGGAATAAGACAGGAATAGAGCAGAATGGGACATTCCACCAGTGTACAAACAGCACTGAACTGTGGGGTTTGAGTAAGAAGATGAAACACTAAAGGTTTTACATATTAGTCCCTATTTCTATACCAAACCCTGGCACCCATGTGACAAAGGATCTGTACAGAAATATTGCTCATTTTCCAAGCCTTCACAAAAGAAGGTTTGTCTTCTGGAATGAGCTGCCTTGTACCACCAGTTCTCCCATTTCTGGACACTAAAAAAGGTCCATTTTAGAGAAGCATAAATACTTGAGAGGGGAGACATGGGAATCTCATTAGCAGGAGATGCACTGCAGACTGGGCTGGATTCTAAGCTGACATCTCCAGATACTCTGCTTTCTTATCAAACCTTACCCTCTTTGGTTTAGGAGGCTCTGGGGGTTTCTTCTCTGCCTTTTTCTCACTTGTTCTCTTGTGGCTGGGACTTTTCTGACTGGAGCTCGAGCTGTTGGTACTGGCTTTGGATCCGTTCTGTTTGCTGTGCCCTCGGTCTTTGTCCCCAGCTGACCCAGCTGAGGGTTTGATCACTTTCTTTTTCTTTTTCTGGGGCTGGTCGTAGCTGAGATAGGACTCAAATGACATTGTAGGTTGTTCAAACTCATCCTCTGCTTCCCCCTCCCCAGAATTTGAGGAAAAACCCACTGATTTTTTGTCCACTTCAGAGATTTTGCGCTTCCCCTCCGAAGACTTTAAGCTCCCAGAACTCCCCTTTTCCTTGATCCTATTGCCTGAGTCACTCTCAGCTTTCCGTTTCTCCGAGTTAGAGCTCTCCAGGCTCTGCTTGGGCTTCTCCAATTTGCTCTTCTCAGAGTCCCGATGCTTTTGCTTCTTGACATGGTTGTCCAAAGGTTCCTCCGAGTGCAGTTTCTCCTTCCTGGAAGTGCCACTTTCCCTGTTCTTCTCCTTCTTGGTGCCCTCTGACATCCTCTGCTTCTCCTTCCCAGCTGCTGCCACGGGGGATCCTTGGAGCTGCTCTTTAAAAGAGGCCTTGTGCAACCTCTCTGGGCTGAAGGCAGAGGTCCTGTCATCCCCTCTGCCATCGAGTCGCTGCTTCTTGTGCGAGGATTTGTGCTCTTTGCTCCGACCCGCGCTCCCTTTGTCACAGAAATCGCCGGAGCCGCGCTCCCGGCCCGCCCCGAGCTTCTCCTGGAAGCTGTGGCCTTTGCTGGCTTTCTGATGGAATAGTGCTGGTTCTTCCTGCTCCTCAGAGGCGTAAGGGTCTGTGTCCATATCCTGAGGGCTCTCACTGGGCTCAGGTGACACAGCTTGTCCACAGTCCGAGTACTCCTGGTCTGAAGAGAGCACCGGGGAGGATCTGCCCCAACCCTTCCCCTGGTGGCTGCTGTAGCCGTAAGTCTCGTGGGCTCTCTCAGGCCTAGGATACCTTTTGGACTTCTTTTCCCTATGATCTGGGCTATAGGACTGGCTGCAGGAAGGCTGGAAGGGTTGTGAGTAATCCTGATCAGCCTCCTCGTCCTCTCTGAGGGAGGATTCCTGGTGCCTTTTGCTCGAGCTGCTCCTCTCGTAGTCACGGTCTTCAGAGTCTAGGTTATTTCTGGAGGGGGAAGAAACCAAAAAGAGTTAGATTAAAACTGCTCAATATGAACAAAAAGACATTCCCTGGACCGGGACACCTCTCACAGAAGACCAAGGCTGTATTTGGTAGCTTTGTAGCAAAAATCCCATTAAATCTCTAAGGAACAGCAACAATCAGGGATTTAAAAACTGCATTTCTAGTGCAAGAATTGATGAAGAACTTTTGTTGGGACTAGAGGAAGATGTGTACAGAACCTTTTCTGTGCCTACACACTCCTGGCTGTGTGATGCTGTGGGAAATGTCCCCCAGTTCAACAAGTGGGAATACCAATAATTTAAATTCCCATTAATAACTGGGCCTTTATCACTCAAATCTATTTGATCTCTCTGCTGGGTTCAACACAGCTTTGTTACTGCCACATGCCTGCTAGCAATAACTTCCAGTTTCCATAGGATTCTGGCTCATAAAAGCATCCTTTCAAATTTCTTGGGCATGGAACTTCCTGTCTTCAGAATCATAAAATGGGAAGCAAGCAGATTGCATCTTCTGCTTTATTAAGGGCAGCTTTTTTGGCATCTCCTGTTAATCTCTTAATCAAACTGCAAATTCTTAAGAGTTGGCCCCAACTTCCACATGAAACTGCAGCTGTCAGCATCCCAACACTCCAGAGCCAGCAAAGGCAGGAAGTTTCTGCCAAAACAAGGCAAAACCCCCAGGCAGAGTTCACATATTGGTTTTACAAGTTTTTCCAGAGCCTTGGCCAGAGAGTTTTAAAATATCCAGTGAAAAAAAACATTCCCAAAGCTCATCCATGGGGTTCACTCACCGCTCTGCCTCCTGGGCCACCGGCACCAGCTTCTTCCACCTGGCCACGAGGTCCTTGGCAAAGTCTCCCACGAGCTCGTGTTTCCTCAGGCTGTTCACAGTCTTCCCAACTCCTGTCTCCTTCAGGAGAGAGCCACGAATCCATCTTAGCAAAACAGGAATTCTCACCCCTGCTAAAATTCCTAAAGAGTCACTGAAGGCAACACACTCCCTGCTGCTGCAAGGGAGAAAGTTCCTTGATCTAACAGCAAAGTTATCACTTTTATTATGATTTCAGCTGGTATTATATCACTCACTACATGTAAATCAGGGTTAATTCTACCTTAGTCAAACACTAATTATTCCTATTAATAACCCAACTCAGTATTTACCATGAGAGCTGGCGAGTCTGAAGACAGAAGCCATTAAAAAAAGTAAGGATTAGCACTTCCTCATTTCCTGCTGATTTGTTATTGCTGGGATCTGCTCCAACTCTCACATCCCAGTCAGGTGTTAAGCTTTTGGGAGAACTGAGGATGACAAACTGTCCTCCATGGTTCCCACCTGCCCTGGCACACTCCTTCCCCATGTCTGGCACTCCTAGAACCTTATCACAATCACACCCGTGTCACTGGGCTGAGGCAACACACCCTGCTCCAGAGAAAGCAGCACTTCCAGGGAAAACAGCCCTCCCTGGGACTGGACAGACACCAGGAAAAGCCCCAGAGATTTCACAGCTCTTACCACGAGGATGTCAACTGTGATGGGTAACTCTGACAGCCTCTTCAGACTCTTCAGCAGCTGTGGAGACAAGAGGAGAACTGTTCAGAGTTGTCACAGGGAACCACAGACAGGGATTAGGGAGGGAGAAAATGCTGCCTGAGAGCTCCTTAGGAAGATCCAAGTGGCTGACAGCTGTTGTCTCGCTCCAAAAAAGTTCCTGAGAAGCTGAACACGAGGGCCAACTGCAAAAAAATCTTGTCTCTGGCCACAAGAACCCACCTGAAATTGTTGTAACACACTCAAATATTAACGTTTGCTTCGCAAGGGACTGCAACTGAAATCTGGCTCAAAGCACAGGGAACAGAAACACAGCAAGAGAAGAAAGGACTTGGAAGTCTGTGACTCTCAGAAGGTGGTGGTGGAATCACACCTTGGCAAGAAGGGTGGGAACAAACCAAAATAAAAAGGGGAAGGAAGATTTCTAGATGCTCTTAAAGACCTAAGAAGAGAACCTGTGTCTTCACTGCTGACAGGCTCTCTTCAATCAGGTGCTAAAACAGCACCTGATCCCTTCCAAACTCCCTCCCTCTTGCCCCACTCTCTTCTCTTCCCTTCACCAAACACCAGGGAAGTGTTTTTTCCTCCACACACCCCAAGCAAGGCCCTGCCAGCACCTTCAGCTGCTCCGGGGGACAGGGTGGGACCAGGAGCCCTCTCCAACGAGGAGCTGCAGGAGTTTGGTGAGAAGAAACACCCTCAGGCTGCACCAGGGAAGGTTCAGGTGGGACACCAGGAGAAATTTCTTCAGGAAAGGCTGGCCAGGCATGGGAATGGGCTGCCCAGGGAGGTGGTGGAGTCTCCATCCCTGGAAGTGTCCAAGGATTGACCAGACATAGGGCTCTGGGCTGGCTGACAAGCACGTTGGACTTGATGATCCTGGAGGTTTCTTCCAACCTTAATGACTGTGGGATTCGAAGTGAAAGGGATGTTCCTGTACCTCTGCCACCCAGGTGGTTTGGGAGATGGCCTCACCATGATGTCTGTTGGCTCTGTAGCTGCAGTACAAGGTAGAACACATCTGACAGCCCCTCACATCATTTCCCACAGCTCAGCTATAGCCACAGTCCAGCCTGATCAGCATTCCCATTATTATAGCCCCTATACAGCCCTGGCTGTGCTCAGCACTCCTATGCTATATGCCATACAAAGGGCTGCCCCTGATCCAGAAGATCTCCTCTTTAAAGCACTGTGCTCGTGCTCAAATCAGCACTGTCAGCCTGAGCTGACACCCCCTCACCCCCACGGCCACCCTGCAAGGATCAGACAGGTTTGCAGGTTTCCTTCCTTTGGAGGGAGATGAGCTCCTTTAACCTATTTGAGGAGCCCTCTTGCTTTCAGAGAGGAAACACTCCTCGACACCCAGAGAAGGGTTCCTCTGACTTAAGCAAAACCACAACTTCTGTTCACTAGAGAGCACTCCTTTATATTTAGGACCTAATAACTGTGACACGAGGTTTCGGTTTTCTCGGTTTAGAAGAGTGAAACAGTGATACCAAGAGTGGCTACTGTTGCCTTGCCAGCACAGCTGCTCAACAAGTGCACTGGCAACTGAAGCCATCAAACCAAAGGCAGCAGAGACAGAGCCACCTCTGCTGCCTTCCCTTGGACTGCCTGCCACAGTTCAGGGGTCAGGATCCCTCTGGGAAGGCCAAATTCCTTCTGGGATTGGTAATAAAGGAGTTTGGACTTGTGTGTGCGAAGGGGACAGGGAGGGAAAGGATGGATTTTTGTACTAGATAGAAAAAGAGTAAACCAGGACAATATTAAAGTACCAGCATCTCTGTGAGCTAATTAAATTCCTAGAAAGGTTTTTTCAGAGCTTACAAAATCCCACTGTCAGAGTAATAACCAACGGAGAATTCATTCTGGTATCCCTAAATCCTCCCAAATATTTTCTAGCTACACCTCACTGTAGCATCTCCCATGAAGTTCTGTTTGCTCTTTAGTTATTTGTTGCCTTCAGGGCTGAATTCCAGGAAGAGAAGTGCTGTTCTCAATGTGGCTGGAGACCAGGGGAGCCACACACTTGATCCAGAAGACGTCTCACGAGGAACTGAGTTATTCCACAGCCTCTGCAGTTCCTCCATGGAACACAAGTCCTTGTGCATGAGGTGCACTAATGAGACAACTTGGGTGCAGTACTAAACTTTACTTCCTTTGGAAACAAGCTGATGGAGTTCATCCCACTGAGGCTTAAAGAGACACCATGAAGAATTTTGGACAACAGGAGGAATTTCTTCACAGAAGGGGTGGTCAGGCACTGGAAGGAGGTGGTGGAGTCCCCATCCCTGGACGTGTTCAAGAAACAACTCAGTGTGGCACTCAGTTGATATGGAAGGGTTCAGTCAGAGGCTGGACTCGATCCTGGAGGTCTTTTCCAACCTGTAACAATCCTGGGATTCTGAATCTGGCAGCTCACCTTGGAAATAACCAAGACCATACAAATCCTGTGAGGAAAAGGCGACCAGGTGGGAGACAGAAAACACCAGGCTCGTGCTTTGTGAGACACACACAGGACAAAGCTCTTCTAAAACACCCCAGCACAGGGCAGGGCTTCAGTCAATCAGCCACAAGAAACAACCCATAAAACCTTCCCTGAGCTCCAGCTCCAATCAAGTTCTGCTGAATATGGGTGGGTTGTTTTCTTTTTCTGAAAGAAGGCAGCCAGATCATTACGACACTAAAAACACACATTAATATCAAATTGCTCCAGCACAGTCCGGCTGCTTTGCCTCTGTGAAGATGCTCTTGCTCATATTTTCCTTCTCCTCTTTCTTCCCAAAGCCCTGAAGCAGAGCTTGTACCTCCCCTGCTGGAAAAAAAGGATTCTTTCCAAACCATGACAGCACTGTCCAATATTTCACTCGCACTGCTCTGTGCCAGCAGCTTGATTTTCACCCGAAACCAATAATAACAACACTTCACACCTTTCAGCAAGGCAATGAGTTGTACATGATACTGGGCAAACATTGTTCTTTCACATTCCTGATAAAATATTTTCAAAGGACAAGGCAAGAAAAGAGAGGACTGGAAATGGTGTAGGGGTGGGCATGGATTTGTCCTGCTGACAGGGTAAATTTTCTAGCACAGGAAGGTCTTCACAAGATCTATCAATGGCAACTAAATTCAGGTCTAAAACCACTAATGCTTTTGAGGATATGGTTGGAAAAGTATCAGAAAGAGAGAATATAGGTCTGCTGAGGAAGAAAAGAGGTTTTCAAGTCATTACCTCCTCTGCCTGCCCTTGCAAAACCACCCAGGATCAACAGAGCAAGAAATGACTTCGCACCACGAGGTCACTGGAGAAAGAGTTGGGCTGTGCCAACACTGCCCTGAGACTTGCAGTGCTCCAAAAACCACCAGCAGTTCTCGCCCCGAGCTCACACAAGCGTCAGGGAACAGCAGCACTAATTCTCCGTGCACGGAGCACTGAGACAATGTTTGATGTCTTGCCTGTGGTCTCAGCACCACGAAGTTCAAACCCCCTGGAACTGACTCCTTGGCAGTCCCTCAGCTCCGTCTGGGGCTCCACCAGTTAAAGCCTGCTCTGGAACTGGCTGAGAGGGTGAGAAGAGTAACCAGATCCCATGGCATCACCCCCAGCCAGGCTGGAGCTCCTGCAGGGGCTCCCATTTCAAAGGGTCAGCACTGGAGCATCCTGTCCTGTTCTTGGGTGGTGAGAGATGTTGGGAAGGGAGTTCTGCAGGTGTTTGTCTCGGTGAAACAGTCAGCCCAGCACGGAGCAGCTGTACAGCCCTGCCTGCCTCCTCCTCCACCTGAATTACTCAAAACATGAACCAAACACGTGTGGATTCTCTCAACAGATGCTCCCCTTTTAAAACAAGAGAATGGAGTAACAGCACGCCCAAGTTCAGCCATAATTCTAAATTTCACTAGAAAAACTAGTTCTGAATACTCTGCCCAGCAGGACAGTCACTGTCACCAGCCGAATGTCACCGACCACAGCGAGCCCAAGGCGGGTCGGGGCAGCACAGCAGCGGCTCCACGACAGCTGCTGCGGGCAGCGGGCTCATTCCCTCGTGGAGAGGGGCAAGAGGAGCCAAGCAAGTCCCCGAGGGGACGGAGGCGACAGGAGCCAGCTCCGGACCGGGAGCCGTGTCCCCCCAGCCCCGCGGCGGTGCCTCCCTGCGTGGGCTCACACGGCACCGCGGCTCTGCCACCGAACACGTCACCAGGGCAAGACTCTTCCGGAGAGTTCTCCGCTGTCCGTGTGCCCAGCCGGGCCCCGGCCCGGCCAAGGGGGACCCCAAAACGGACCCCTGCTCACCACTGACAAGGGGAGACCACAAAAGGGACTTCTGCTCGCCACTGTCACGGGGGGACCCCACGCGGGAACCCGCCTGCCACGGGGGTCACGGGGGGACCTGCCACGGGACCCTTGCCACCACTCCAAGCCTGCCACGGGGGGGACCCCAAAAAGGGACGCCCGCCCACCACTGCCATGGGGGGACCCCAC
>WEKY01038835.1:194922-215428 GCA_013390045.1 Picathartes gymnocephalus
GCCTTCCCCGCTCCCGCCCGCACGGGCCGCGCCCGGGCGAGCCCCGCCGAGCGCGGATGGCGGCGGATGGAGACGGCCCGGCCCGATCCCGGCCCGCAGCTCCGGGACTCACCGCCATGACGGAGGCGGGGAAGAGGCCGGCTGCGCGCGGCCGCGGGGGGTTATGGGAGGGCGCGGCGCCCCCTGGCGGGCGGAGGGCGGGGTTGCCGGGGCAACTGCGGGCCTGTCATGGCTCCCCTATCAATTAATGCTCATAATTGAAAACGAAGTCAAATACAACAATAACGGTAAATAATAATAGTAGTGATAATTTAATGAGAGACGAAAAAGTCACCCAAACAAGTGATGCACAATGAAACCCGAGCTCTCTAGTGCTATCAATTATTTTTTGCCCCAGTTGCTTCTAAGCAGGGATGAAGGATAAATGAATAATCAGCTTGTCTCATGAAGGAGAGAAAAAAAGTGTCAGGAGTCTCCGTGCCATGGGCAGGGACACCTCCCACTGTCTCAGGGTGCTCCGGCCTGGCCTTGGACACTTCCAGGGATCCACAGGCAGCCGCAGCTTCTCTGGGCACCCTGTGCCAGGGCCTCCCCACCCTCACAGGGAGGAATTGCCAGACCCCGTCTTGTTGGAGAGACATTTCCTACCTTGGCATTTCTGTGCTGAATTCAGGAAACTTTTCCTGCCTGGCACTGAGCTTCCCACTCACCCCACAGCCTCAACCCTCTCACCACCTCCAGATACATCCAGATGGGTCCCATATGGAGCTTTTCCTGCTTTGAGTCATCCCTGTCCCCAGAATAGTCCAGAGCTCTGCTCTGCCAGGTGCTACAACACATTTTCTTTGGGCGAGGGGGTGGGCTTGGTGTCATTTTTGATTCAGTGCGAAGAAAGGAATCCATTGCTGAGAGCAAGATTTGTTTTATTTTTTCCCAGGGATGTGCTGTTGGTTTCTGGCCACAGGTTACCTATCTGATGAAATCCAGCTGCAGTGGGAGCAAAAATCCCTGCCACTATGCCAAAGGTATTTGTGATTCCCAGCAGGAACCCTGGGGAGAGAAAGAGCAAAGATTTCCTGAGCCAGGCAGGGAGGAAACTGTCACAAGGAGGGAGAGGAGTGGGTGCTTCTTGTCCCTTCCCTCACTGCAGGAATACTGCCTGGAGTGCTCAGCAATGTTAGGATCGTCCCTACAAGAGTGGGGGGATTTTAAACCTTTATTTCACCCCTTAATTTCCACCGCCAGCAGCTACAGAGGAAAAGGGGAGAGCAGGAATTGCAGAGGCCTTGTGGGAGTGGGAATGGGAAGGATGCAGAGCCAGGGAGGGCACAGATGTGCAATATCCATGTGGTTGATATTGATACCTGCCCCTGGCACGCTGATTACTGCCAAGGCCAGCATGAGAAGGACCACAGTGACCCTGGGACTGCAGCCAAGGCACGGCACAGCCACCAGGAAGGCGGCCGGGAGCAGCATCCCTCGGGAGGAAATAGGAAGTGCTTTATAACAGGCCACACAAGTGTGTTGGAAGGCTGGGTGGCAGAGGAAGGCTTGTCCTTAGTGCTGCGAAGAACTTCCCGACGGCTGCTGTGCCAAGCACCCGCCTCCGCAGGAGGAAATCAGCCAGGATGCGCCACAGCCCATTCCCAACGCACCGCAGCGCAGAGAGGATGCAGTGCCACGTGGACAACACGCAGGCAGGGCCCTGGTGGATTTCCTGGCTGCGTGTCCCGGGGCGGGGAGCGGGCCGCAGGATTTGGGATTTCTGGGTGGGACCGGGGAACGCCGGGGCTCGAACCCACGGCCCCGGGCAGTACCGGGGCCACGCCCCTGTGCACAGGCCACGCCCCCGTATACAGACCACGCCCCCCATTGGCACCCCGCCCCGATTGGTCCCGCCCCTCAGCCCCGCCCCTCCTCTTGCCGCCGGCGGGTCATGTGACAGGCTAAGATGGCGGCGCTCAGGACGGCGGTGCCGGTGTTGGCGCTGCTGGGGCTGTGCCTGGGCCCCGCGGCCGCCGCCACGCCCCTGGTGATCTGGCACGGCATGGGTGAGCCGGGACCCTCCGCCAGCGGCCCCGGGGGCGGCGCGGCTTGGCTGGGGACCGAGCAGGACCGAGGGGCGCTCGCCCCGGTGTCCCCGTACTCCGGACCGCCGGTTTCTGCGGAGGTGTTTACCCTCCTCAGTCGGCAGCTCCCGGGCCCGTGGTGTGTCTGGGGAGGTGAGGTGAGGGCCGGGGCCGTGGTGATGCATCGCGGTGTTCCTTCTCGCAGGAGACAGCTGCTGCAATCCGGTGAGCATGGGCTACATCCAAAAACTGGTGGAGAAAAGAATCCCAGGGATTTACGTCCTGTCTCTCAAGATTGGGAGCACCCTGATCCAGGTAAGCCGGATGTCACTCGGGTGTCTGCGTGCAGGGGGTGGGGCTGAATTACTGCAGTCCGTGGTTTTAACAGGATTCCACAAGGATTCTTGCTGTGCTCTCCCTGCTAATTTTCTTTTCTCAGTGAGGTAAAGAGCTTTGACAAGTAGGACCCGATAAAGTCCAGCTAATACCTGTAGGAAAGCACTGGGGGGAAAAACAAATCCCTGACCTAAATTGGATTAATATGCAAATACACTGATTAGCACACTCCAACCACTGCAGGTAATTCATGGGGTGGATGCTGTGCTGGGACAGAGCTTAATCCCTGGCCATGCTGCTTGATCTGCAGACTTTTGTTTATTTATTTCAGTGCAATAAATTCCATGCTTCTGCACCTTCGTGGGTTTTGACAGTTTTTTGTAGTCCTATGGAATTTCTCTAAAGAATTTCTCAGGACAATGTGCAGTGTAGGTAGATTTCTGGGTTCTGGAGAAGTTTGATTTTTAATTTTTATATACATGACCAAAATCTGAAGAGATTCAAGTCATGAAGAAGTTTGGGGAAATGTCACTGTCCCACATGAGACAGTTTTGCCAAGCAGAGCAGAACATGCTAAAGGGAAGTCTCAAAGCTGGAATTTCACTTCCATCCCCGAGACAGCTCAGATCTGTTTTCAAAACCACAAATACCTGCTTGCAGAGCTTAAAACAACACCAGCCTTGACAAAGGTACAAATGATCCACCCTGCTCTGATCCCTCAGGACATGGAGAACAGCTTCTTCATGAACGCCAACGCTCAGGTGAGGGAGGTGTGCAGCCAGCTGGCCACGGACCCTCACCTCAGGGGAGGCTACAACGCCATGGGCTTCTCCCAGGGAGGCCAATTCCTGTAAGTCTGTGCTGCTCCTCCAGCTCCACGATTGGAGTAAATAAGTACTTAACCACAAACAAACATCTCACAATAGTAACCCCTTGGCAAAGCTGACAGCAGTGCCCAAGCCCACGCAGACGCTGCCCCTGTGCCCTGGGCTTGCCGTGCTGAGCTGCTTTCCTTCCCCCACAGGAGGGCTGTGGCCCAGAGGTGCCCTGCTCCTCCCATGCTCAACCTGATCTCCATCGGGGGACAGCACCAAGGTAGTGTCCCCTGCAGCTGTCACACCTCCTGGGTACCTTCTGGGGCTCTTTCCTCAACTCTGATCATTTTCTCGGTTTAAATTGTCCCTTTGTTCTTGTCTGGATCTGGTGACGAGTTTGGCCCAATTAGTGTTTGATGAGTTCATTATCTTGATCTTGCTTAAGTGGTAGTGGAAAGGGACCTTTGTAAATAGATGGTTTCACTGCCTGGGTGGGATTCTTACACACCTTGGGAGCAGCGGGGATGAGTTGTTTTGTGAGAAATTCCTACAGATCTGTGGAACTGAACCTTCTGGGTCACAAGGGTGCTTTACAGTCAGCATCTGGGATGCCAAAACCCCAAGGAAAGGGAGGCATGAAATGGAATTAAGGAGATGTGTAATTAAGAGTGGCTGGCAATGAATCAAATACTTTTCCCTGAGAATTCCCTGGCTCCCTGAGTGTGTTTCTTCGTAGTGGAGTGGAAAGATTTGTAGGGAGCACCCAGCACTGACCATCCCTGAGCTCTGCCACAGCAGAGGGGGCTGTCTGAGGAGCTTGCAGAGAGCTGAAAGCTGCCTGATTCCCTGGGCAATTCCTGCTCCTGCTCTGCCAGAGGCGGCTCTTGGGCAGCAGGAGGGACTGAGGGAAGGATAACCCACAGACATGGGGCGACTGGGAGGCGACGTAGAAAGTATTTTATCAGTCTCGTGGTGGAAGGGTGAGACAGAAAGATGTAAAATCCATGCCACAACACTAGAAATTGAAGTTGTTAAGGTTACACTTCGTTAAACATGAAACTTTACAGCCAATTAGTGTCTGACAAGCAGCTTGTTAGCATCTTTAAGTACCAATCACTAATTGCACTATCCCACGTGAGCATTACTACAATGTGTCTTTTACAATTCAATCTTAGAGCACTCTATAACCTTGTACTCGTTTTCTACATGAGATTGTGTTGTTACATTCTAAGATTGTCAGCAGCTGAGGGAGCCCAGCTCGGCTGACTGAGCTGTCTCCCTGGCCCAGGGGTGTACGGCTTCCCACGCTGCCCCGGGGAGAGCTCCCACCTCTGCGACTGGATCCGAAAAACCCTGGATCTGGGAGCCTACACCAAGGCTGTGCAGGAGCAGTGAGTACAACCCCCAGGCCAGGCCTCTGGAGCAGCTCTGGCACTCCAGGCTGAGCCTTGGTTTCTCCCCTCTCCAGCTTGGTGCAAGCAGAGTATTGGCACGACCCGCTGAAGGAGGAGGACTACAGGAAAAACAGCATTTTTCTGGCTGACATCAATCAGGAGAGGGTAAGGACAGTGCTGGCCTGTCAGCAGGAGAGCAGAAGCCTGTGAAGGGCAGGGTCAAGTTGAAGAGCAGGCACTTTCTCTGTCTCTGGGCTCTGCAGTGGCTTGGATCTGTTCTCCTGCTTATCCAGGGCATCAACGAGACCTACAAGAAAAACCTGATGGCTCTGAAAAAGTTTGTGATGGTGAAATTCCTCAATGACACCATGGTGGACCCTCCAATCTCTGAGGTGAGGAGGGCAGGGCAGGTGCTGTTTTGGGGCTTCCTTGTTTCTGGTTTGTCCTTTGGGGGCAGAACTGGAGGTTGCAGAGGGGGAGGCTGGGCACAAACACAGCCCTGCTGCTGGGAGCCTGCTTGGCTCCTGGGAGTCCTTCAGCAGCCGTCCCCTTGTTTTTCATCCTGGCAGTGGTTTGGGTTTTACAAAAGTGGCCAAGCCAAGGAGACCATCCCACTGCAGGAGACCTTGCTGTACAAAGAGGTGAGTTCTGGGGGCTGGGGGCTTCTGCTGTGTCCCCTCTTTGCTGTCCCTGGGGCTCCACAACTCCCCTGTCACTTGTGGGGCATTGCCTTCCCCTGCCAGGAGCTGTTTGCTTGGGGGGGCATTTCCCTCCAGCCATTCCTGGCCCTGGTGGAAGCCAGGGAGTGACACTGGTGGTTCCTGCCTGGCTCAGCATCCCCCTCGGTGCTCCATGAGCTCTGCTCCTGTTCAAAGCTTTGCTGCAAGAGTCCCCCACATTCCCTCTTCCCCCTCCATGAGGAGAGCAGAGGTGCAGACTCAGAGGTGCCCTTATCACTGTCTACAACTCCCTGAAAGGTGCCTGTGCTCAGCTGGGGTTGGGCTCTTTGTCCAGGCAGCAGCTGCCAGAAGGAGAGGACACAGCCTTGAGCTGAGCCAAGGGAAATCCAAGCTGGAGATCAGGGAAAAGTTCTTTCCAGCAAGGGTGATAAAGGATTGGAATGCTCTGCCTGGGGAGGGGATGGATTCACCATCTCTGGGTGTGTTTGGGACAAGGCTGGATGTGGCACTCGGGGCCAGGGTTGAGTTGAGGTGTCAGGGTTGGGTTGGACTCCATGATCCTGGAGGTCTCTTCCAACTCAGAGATTCTGGGATTCTGAGTCTGCCCCTTGTCCCTGCAGGATCGCCTGGGGCTGCAGGAGATGGACAGAGCAGGGAAGTTGGTGTTCCTGGGGGTGAAGGGGGATCACCTGCACTTCTCAGAAGAGTGGTTTGACAGCACCATCCTCCCCTTCCTCCAGTGAGGCTCCTCTGGGAGCACTGGGGAGGGTTTTCACTGTAACTAACACCAGCCACTGTGCAGCAGCAGCAGCAGCAGCACTTGCTGCATCCCAGCCTGCAGGGAGTTGGGGAGGGGGAACAAGAGGGGGGTTTAGCTCAGCAGCATTTGCCAGGTTGTAATTCCACCCCCACCTGGGCTGAGCCTTGCACTGACTCTGTGTCCTGGTTTAGGGCAGATTTGGGAGGATGCTCTATTCTCACTGTAGCCTGAGCAAAGGCACTCGTGCTGAAGCAAACAAATTAAAATAACTGTGGTAGTGGGGAACCAGAGAAGAGAACCCTTACCTCAGGGTAGATAATAGAGGAAAACCCTTCCTCCAGGGACAGGAGAAGGAAAATTACTCTTTTTTTTTCAACCTATGGCACTCTGACACACTCCAGCCTGCACAGGGCCCGGTAAATCCAGCCCAGTTCCCAGAGCTGTGGCTGAGCTGCTCCCTGGGTGAGGCAAAGCTGTGCCACAAGTTTGTTCTCCATGCCCTGCTCCTGTGGGACACACTGGCAGTATTATCCTAACTCTCTAGGGCAGGATCAGCAAGACTTTCCTGGCTGTATGCAGGGGAATCATGTTACAGCCCATCCTTCAAGATGGGGGAAAAGGCCAAATTTAGGGGTTTCTGGGGAAAAAAAAGAGGGTTTGGGGTTTGGGATTCAGCAGCATTAACAGCTTGGACAGTTTTCAACTAATGGCTTGGTTTATGTTCTTTTGTACAACTGAAATCAATAAAGAACTTTCTGTCTAAACAACTAAAAAAAAGATTGGACGAGTACTGACTGTGACTGGAGGGGAGCTGAGGAAAGTCTGGGAAAATATTCCAAGGAATCAAGGCAGGGTCAGGCAGAGAGGGGCACCTTGTCCTGCCTGAGCTCCAAAAAGAGACGAGAGCCACAGTAATGAGCAAGTTGGCATTAACTTTATTCTATCTCCTGTATAATCTTAAGTACATAAGAAAGGTTTTTTTTTTTTTTCACAAGCCTCAGGAGAAGACAAGTACAAGTCACAGGACAGTTTCCAAAATTAAAAAAAAAAAAAAATTTGCATATTTTTTCTGGGTTTTTTTGTAAGTTTAATA
Source organism: Picathartes gymnocephalus (assembly GCA_013390045.1). Classification (NCBI taxonomy): domain Eukaryota; kingdom Metazoa; phylum Chordata; class Aves; order Passeriformes; family Picathartidae; genus Picathartes; species Picathartes gymnocephalus. The sequence goes on from WEKY01038835.1 coordinate 202,070, forward strand.
CTAGAGAAAAAGAACATTGACACTTTACAGAAGAAATGCATTTAAGATATGCTTGATGCCACCCGAGGCATTGGAAAAAACAAAGGTCAAAGCACGTGCAGCTCCCTTTCTGGGTCAGTACAGTACTGTGAGATCCATCACCAGGGCCCTGGAACACAGGCTACGAGCTTCCACCAAAACCAAGAGCCAAGCAACAGGGTGGGGGGAAAAAAGAGGGGAGGATTCATTTTGTGGGGGGAAAAAAGAGGGGAGGATTCATTTTGTGGGGGGAAAAAAGAGGGGAGGATTCATTTTGTGGGGGGAAAAAAGAGGGGAGGATTCATTTTGTGGAGGGGGGGAAAAGAGGTGAGGATTCATTTTGCAGGGGCTGATTGCAGATGAGGAAGAGAGTGATGAACCCACTTGATCCAACTCGGGTATTTACAGCTCTGCACTACTGACCTGGAATGGAGGAGGCCCTTCCTCTGGGGAAGGGGACAGGCTCAGAAGAACCAGCCTGGAAGACTGAACCTGAGTTCAGCTGCTCCAAGAAGGAAGCCCTGGGGCAAAGGTTCTCTTGTGAAGGTGGAGGGCTCGTGGAGTAAGAGGTGCTCAGCTCCAAGCTCCCAGCCAGGCTGCTGGGACAGCACTGCAGCCTTCCTGTGGCACTGGGGAGTGAAAGCCTCCTGTCATGGCACAACCAGGAATGCACTGAGCTGGGGGGAATGATGGCAGAGAAATCAGGGTGGAATTGGCCCAGGTGCTCAGCCTTTGGTCCGACAAAACCGTTCCCACGTCCTGGGATGTCACCAGCTGCTCCAGAGAGCTGGGAGGAGCAGCTTCCAGAACCTTCCCAGGACATCTGCCCGAGCAGCTGGGCACTGTGGGCTCCGACAGACACGGTTACTCGTTAAAAAGGGGACAACGTTCCTCTCACATCAACAGTTTTGCTTCAGGGCAATACAAAAACAACACTCTGAAAGCCAACTGGCAGGAATGGCTGTGAAGTTCACCCAGACTGATCGATTGGTGCAGTTAGATGGGACAAGGGGAGAGAAAAAAATACACCTTCCTGCTGCCAGAGGTGGACAATCACTGAGCCGCCACCTAGCCCAAGCCCCAGGCAGAAGAATCTCAGTGATGGCAGGCAGCTGTGTCTCTCGGGTAGAAGAGAAGCAGTTTGAGAGCAGAAAGGTACAAGAAATCTAAGAGAATCATCTGAAAGCAGATTTGTCCCACAGCAGGGCCAGGGGAGGGTGTGAGCCTTGGAGCTTTTCGGCTTAGCCAGCAATTTCTGTCACAGTGGTAACCAACTTCTGACCGTTCCACACTGTCTTGAACTGTTCTGGGACAGGGAATTCAGTCTGGAGGGTAAAAAAAACCAGAAATCTGTTGTCAAGAATCAGTTTATGACTGAGATTGGTAAGCACCCCCACTGCTTCAGGCACTTCTTTCCTCAGCTTTGTGCTCTGTTACCTCCTGCAGCACCCCTGCTGCCTGTCCTGCCCCCAAGAGATCCTGAGGAAGAAGCATCTCTCCCAAACCAGCAAAAATCTTATTTACAGACAACCTTTTTTACTGTCTTTTTTTTAACCAAATCATCATCCACAACCTCTGAACTCTCTAAATCATCCCCCCAGTGTAACCAACATCCCCTGCAAGGCTCAAAACAGAGCTCCTGCACCCCCCAGCCCCAGGAGGAGCTGCACTTACAAAGTCCCCTCCCTCGGTGGGGATGAGGACGTTCATCTCCGAGGACTTGGCACTGACGATCTCGCAGTCGAGGGAGCTCTTGCTCAGGTACACGTGGCACCCATCTGTCTTGTTGATGGAAATCGTTGGCACTTTACCCATGACCTGGCAGGGCCAGAGCAGAATTAGTGAAAACTGGACGAGCAGGACGTTTTTTGGTGTGGTTTTTTTTCAAGGCAAAAGGTTTGACTCCAAGCCCTCCTCGTGGCAGACGCACAGGATTCAAATATTCCCAGCTTTAGTAAAATCTGAAGGTTTGTTTTTTTTTCTGCAGTTGTCTTCAGTTTCTTGTTCTGATCTCTTTAGAACAAAACTTGAGCCAGCTCTGGGCAGACTGACCATCCCAAATCAGATCCCCAAACTGAACTGGAATAAATCCTGCTGCTGGCCTCCTGCTTTGGCAGCCAAAGGTGCTTTCTACCTCACAGAGCCTCAGCTCTTACCCCAAACCCTGAAACAGCTCAAAGAGATGAAATTTAGCCCTTTCCCAAGGGACAGATGGTGTTCCATGGACATTCTCCACAGCTGCACATTCCTGGTCTGGAAATACAACCAGAGCCAGCAGTGAGAACAGGTCACTCACCTGAACTTTGACATCCCTGCTGTTGATGATCTCTACAATGCCCACCACGTCATCAAACACCAGCCCCAGCTTCTTGCAGTTATCTGCAAAGAAAAGCAGATGAGGGCACAAAGATCTTGGAGGCTTCCAGCTCCTGCACACACACCCAGCAGCAGGCAGGGGCAGCTGCCAGGGTTTTCCCCACTCACCGAGGGTGATGGAGTTGATCTTGCCTTTGATTTGGAGTGTACTGTTTGTGCACTTGAAAACATATGCTACCTGCTTCAGCTCTGTGTCACTGATGACCAGGTTAGTGGCATTCTCCTGGTTTTCCTGAAAAGGCAAGGAAAACACACTCCATTTCCTGAGTGCAGAGCAATTAACCCATTACAATCCCTTTAGAAGCAAACAGGTGCCTTCAGGCTGGTCTCCAGAAGAGCCCCCTTTGCTTCTCCAAAGCTCCCACCCCTCCAACCCACTCCTGCCAGCACCAGGCACTCACCACTCTCCACTTTTTGCCTTCTAATTCTAGCAGTGGAGGTGCCTTTGGGGAGGTGCCTTGGGAGGGGTTAGCATTACAGGCTGGTTTGGGAGCAGTGAAAGGTTTGGGGCCACTTCTCACGGGGCCCCCTTGGTTCTTCAGGGCTGGATTCTTGTGGGTTTTCATATCATCTGAGACGTGCCTCAAGCCTGCAAGAGAGGGCAAACCTGAGACCCAGCTCCCCTCCACGAACAGCAGCCATCAGTGCTTGCACCAACCAAAGTAACATTTGTCAAAACACAAATAAACTCCTGAGACCGGGGCTAAGTTGAGCCCAAGTGTGAGTGACAGGAAGGGAAGGAGGAAGCAGGAAATGCTGGTGCAATACTGACAAGAACACACCACGAACCACAGAACCAGAGTGTGCCAGCTCTTCCATTCTGCAGCTGGAAAAAGCTCTGAGCACAGCCCCTCCTGTCCTGACGTGCTCACCAGGTAACACAAATTTAGCAGAAGTTCTGTGCAAACAACAGCTGCAAAATTGCACTTTTTGTACCAGAAACACGCAGGCAACCAAAGGGCTCAGCCCCCAGTGCAGCCAGAGGTTCATGTCTTGTTCCACCTGCCAGATGAGGGTGACAATTCTCCCCCAGGAGCGCTCACTTCGTCCCTGGGAAAGCGCTGCCCCACACTGGAACCAGATGGGTTTTAATGTACTTTTTAAGCAGGTGCATCGAGGACAGCAGGAAAAGAAGGACGGGGAGCACAGGGAGCAGCAGTTCCCTCCCTCCCCGAGCCCCTCACATACCCGAGGTGATCCCTTCCCCGCGGTTGATCTGGGCGAAGAGCGCCGAGCGCGAGGCCGAGTCGTCTGTGCTGGAGCTCACGGGGGCAGGAGGAGGGGGAGGCCCTGGAGGAGGGGGTGCAACCCCAGCCGGGGGGGCAGGTGCTGCTTTAGCCCCTGCTGTGGCTACAGGACCCTGGAAGAGCAGGGGAGAGGAAAGGCACTGGCACCTGCTCTGTTTCTGGGGCAGAGGCCCTGCCAGGCTCCCTGCAGGAACCAGCACTCACAGCTTTGCTCCAGGTCAGCCCTGTGGTGTGGTACTCCTTGATGTAGGCCTGCAGCTCTGTCCAGATGCTCAGATAAGCTTTCACCCAGTCCACTTGTTTTTTATCTCTGAGGACACAAGGAGATCAAAGAAGGAGGAGTTAAAGGCTGAGGAAAGAATCTGAGGAATCAAGGGGTCAGTCTGAGGAGTTAAAGGCTGAGGAAAGCGGCTGTGCTCTGATGCTGGAGCAACCCCTGCACACCCAGCTGGCCAAATTCAACAACATCCCTGAGAGAAAAGGTGAACTTACACATCCTTGTACTCCTTGAGGATCCGGTTGGTGTAAAACATGGCAGCATCAGTCATTTCCTTCACGTAAGGACCAGGCTTTGGAGCCTAGAGCACAGAGAACACGTTGGCACCAAGGAGCTCAGCAGGGAGCCAGACTCTCCCCCAGCAGCCCGAGGAAAAGCCCTTCCCACTGCAGTCCTTACCATGGCCACCCAGCCCAGGGCTGGGATGCTCTCGCTGACTGCTGATAAGTGATTGAACAGTTTGCTGCCACGGTTCTTCTCCCTGAAATTCTGCACGGCCTGGATCTGCTCCGAGATGGGCTTGAGAAGCTCCGAGAAGGCGTTCTGCACAACACAGGGACAGCGACAATTAAGGAGATTAATTAGCAGGGCGCTGGAATGGCTGCACAGCTGAGGTGATGGTCACTCAGAACAAGATTCCAACTGGCACAAGAGGCTGCTCCAGCTCCTCTCCAAGCTGAGCCGGTCCCACAGCCCAGCTCCTCCAGGGCTGAAGTCACTGCTCCCATGGGATCGGTGCTGTGGGAGAACGCCAAGAACTGTGACTCATGTTCAATCCAGGAGACACTGACAAAGCTTGTTAGTAACCAGCACAGAAATAGCATTTGCCTTTCCTGGGCTCTTTTGTTCCAACAGAGTTTGTTAAATTTTTCCTCTCCTCCAAGAACCTTGGGAGAAAGGGGTGCTGGGCAGGTTTGGCACCTACAGCCTGCCCCACAATCCGAGTCACAGCGAGTTCAAAGGTCACCCCCAGCAAGCCATTCAGGATTCCAGTTATTTCTCAAGTCAATCCTTTAGTATCTGGATGGTAAAAGTTTGTTCCTGTGTGCTGTTCCCTTGGAATGCTGAGTGGAAGTGCCAGAAGTGCTCTGGGGTCAGAGCACAGCAAAGAGCCAATTCCATGTTTCCAGAGATGCCTCTGAGGCAACTTTTCCTTCCTTTAGCATTGGAAATTCTCCTGCTGGTGGCAGCAGAGAGGGACAAATTTGGGCAAAACTTGCTTTCCAAAGCCTCAGCTTCTCCTTTTGCTGCCCTTTCCACTGTTTAGATGAAAACTGAGAGGTCCCAAGCACTGCTGGCCAGGCCACACTTTCAGAAGCTCCAGCCCAGCAGCACATTCCAGTCCCAGGATGGGAAAATTCTTCAGCACAAGCACTGAGAGTTCACACATTTTGCATTTTAAACTGGCTGCTCCAGAATTAGACTCCTGCCAGACAACCTGCACAAAGAGCTACCCTAGGTTAAGGCTGTTCTTTGTTCATAATCCTTTATTTAAATAACGTGTCCGTGGGATTTATGAGCAGATTCTCAGGCTAGAGGCTGCACAGAGCTGCATCCCAGCAAGCCTGGTGAAACATAACAACCCTCCAACGCTGATTCTGGGGGAAAAGATGCAGACCTTTTTTGCAGTGAATAGGAAAGGAGCAGAGAAATCCAGCTCCTCACAATGTAACAGTAGAAGCCATGACTGAGTGAGATAATAACTGCAAAGAAAAGCAAGCTGAGATCCTGTTGCTCAAGAAAAACAGTTCTCAGCAGGGAAAAGCCAATGCATTCAGGATCAGATTCTCAGGCACACATCCTGCTGAGAAGCAGCAGCCCAGGGTAAAGTGTTAAATTACCTGCTAAGGACAAATCAATCCTAAAAGCCCAGCGATTATTCAGAGGCCACTCAGGAGACACAAATGTCTGCTCTGCTCCTGCAGGAGTTTGATGCCCGAAAGTCTCTGAGCATCACTTAATGAAAAGCACGAGCTCCACAAATCCCAGGGTGGCTCCTGGCTCAGACAAGATCCTGTCTGCAGGTTCTCAGGGAACACTGATTGAGCAGAGCTGGTGCCAGGTGACACTCGAGACAGAGGCTGAGAGCTGACACCCCCAGGCTGCCCTGACAGCCCCACAAGGCTTGTTGCTGTAACAACAGGAAAATGCCAGATCTGCAGCTCTCAGAACCAACATCCAGGGGTCTGCCCAGTACTGGGGAGCACCCAGAGCAGTTCATGCCTTTGGCAAATGTCCTCAGTCATCCTCCAGTTCGTCTTTCGGCCCAGCTGTGCCAGCCCAGGTTCCCCCGACACTCACAGCCACCCCTGAGCCCAAGGGCAGAGGTTTCTGATCAGTGATTCCCCACACTCACCTCTGCTGGCTGCTGATGCTGAGATGCCACCACCAGAAGAGCCCTCTCGCTCATCAGGCCTGCATGGACCATCTCAGCCTAAGGACAGACACAAAAATGAGGGAGGTTCCTTCGTGCCTCACTAACAAATCATCCCATCTGTGAGGAACCAGCCACACTGATCTCAGAGCAGGGAAACCTCACCAGAGCGTCCCAGCTCAGGGCTGGGGAGTTTTAAAGCCTCCTAAAGGCCTGCAGCAATGTCTGCACACAGCCAGGCACCTCAGGATTCCCAGGAGCACGTTTGATTCATCCTGGGTGTGTGTGCAGGTGCCAAAATGCTGGAGGGGGCGTCTGCTTTGAATCCTCAGGGATTCTAAAGACCCTGGGACACAGTGCTAGAGGAATGCAGGCCCTGACAGCAAACTGCCAGCCCTAAGGAGAGGCAGCAGCCCTAGAGCAGAGGGAGAACACGAGTCCTTACGTGCTTCTGCACATCCCCACCGACTTCTTTGCTGATCTTCGTGTACTCGGCCACCGGCCCGGCCAGAAGGGCATCGAAAGCCTGCACGTACTGAGCCACTCCTGTGGGGGAGGAAACAGAGCACAAGGGATGCTGGAAATGAAGGAGAAATCTCTCAGAACCCCGTGCAAACAGGCTCAGAGGCAGAGAGGAATGTGGGGGTTGATTTGAAACCTTTGGAGAAACTGAGATACATAAAGCCACACCAACATGACCCCCGAACGTAGATTTGGTTTCAAGCAAATAGAAATATGCCTTCAAGTGCCTTAAGCACATAAGAAACTGTGTTAGTTAGTGGAAAAACCCTAAAGTCCAGTTTAAAGTTCAGTAGCAAAACCTTTTACAGAATTAACTAAACTCTAAACATAACATAAACATAGCATAGCACTGTTAGAGAGAAAGACAGACTGTGTGCTAGACCCTGTGTAAGAAATGACAATTATTGTCGTATAACTGTGTTAGGCCAAGATAGGTGCAGAAGGATTGTAACAGAATCGTGTTTGTAGCTAACTGAATAATTAATAATACAATGTGCTGTACTGGAGCTAGCAAACATCCCTCTCTGGCTGCTGCTCCTTCGGCTGCTTCTGCTCCTGCCCCAACTTCTGCTTGGGATACTGAGACTTTGTACAAGAAGGCTTTGAGCATAATGAATATAATGCATATAATGCATTGGATTGGAACTAGCAAGGATCTCTCCTTTGGCTGCTTCTGCTCCAACTTCTGCTTAAGATACTGAAGACTTTTAGCACAATGGCACAGAGTGTAACTTCTCACCCTCGCTGCACTGACTGCACTACGCAAGAAATAACTTTCCTACAAACAGAGACTCTTTGTCTCTTGGCTGACCCGCAACAACCTCGACAAGGGATCACCAGGAGCACCCCACAGGCTGCCACAGCCCCGGGCTGCACCTCCCACCTGCAGGAGGCTCAGCCAGGCCTGAGGAAGTGCTGCAGCCACAGCGTTTTTATCTTCACAGAGCGGCAACCGCAGCGCCTGCGCAGGAGCCGCTGCCAGCCTCGCCTCCCCTCCCCTCCTGTCCCCAGGTTCTGCCAGCGTGCCCCTGCCACCTCTGCACAGCCGGTGGCAGTGCCCTCAGAGGTGCTCTTTGGGCCTTACCTTTGGCAGAGGAATCTCCACACATGCCAGAGCCCCCGTGGCACACGGTCTCCAGGCGCTGCACAGCCTTCTCCAGCCGCTCCACCAGCCCCTCCATGTCTGCTGCTGTCCTCAGCCTGCACACACAGGGCACAATTACCTCCGTCCTCTGCTGCCACAGAGGCTTTGTGGCTGTCTGTTACGAGCTCTACCAGTTCCAGGAGAATCATTCCTGCCCAGCTCTGCACCCCGAGGATGGCCAGCAATGTCCCCTCACAGCAGCAAGGACGGCTGGGTTACACAACAGCCTCTTGCTGTTGCCACACTCGCTCCTTAATGGTTTCTATTCCATTTAAGGACTCCTTACATGTGTAAGGACATAAAACTTGCACCTTCTAACCTTGCAGTGCCACCACTCAGTGACTCCAAGGTCTCCCTGCAGCCAGTTCCTGGCCAAAGTCCCTGCTGTGACCACACAGCTCAACTGCTTTGCTGCCAGCTCACACACTCCAGGTGAAAAACTGGGGTTTCAATCTCCAAATGCACCTGGAAGGACCTCCTGGAGTCCTGAATTCCTCCCAGGGGCATCTGTAAGCCCAGAATCACTCCAGCACAGAGCCTGAGCCACCCTGGCACAGGCCAAGGGGAGCAGCTGCAGGAGCTGAGGCTGCAGAGCTGCTTCTGCAACAACACAGCCCTGTTCTTCCTCTGCAGAAAGAACCTCCTCTGCAGCCACTGCACAGGAAGAACACTCAGGCACGCAAGCCATTTGCTGCATCTCATCTGGAAAAAGTCTTAGAAGTCACATAAACTTTCCATTAATTCCTGCTTTGCACCAAGCAACAAGACAGGTCACGCTCCCAGCACAGTAATGCCCAGGGAATGCAGGGAGGGAGCAGCAAAAGTCACCAATGGCATTTTTATCTTATCACCACTCATCAGAAGGTTTTACAGCATGAATCACGATGGTGGCCTGGACACAGCTTCCTTCTCAAGTGGTTGCTGCAGCCTGCAGAAGCCTGGATGAGGGCGTCCTTCCCAAAATATTCCCAAGAACGCTCAAAGAGGAAGGCAGGGTTTACTCAACTGAACTGACACCGGGTCCCCTCTGGGAGGAAACCTCAAGTTCTCACTCGAGTTTTGCTTTTGTTCACGAGCAGTCTCAGCCCTGCTTCAAAGTGCACGTTTTCACCTAATTTCCAGAGGATGTGGGGCACATCCAGCATTAGTCATGAGCCCAGCACTGATGTCACAAGACAAACAAGGCCGTTTTCCCCCCTTCTCCTGCCTGCTTGCACCAGGAGAGGCAGCTCTGCCCTGGGGGGGCAGGGGAGAGGCCACCCCTCCTGCCAAGAGGAAGAGAAGCTGTTTCCTCCTCTGTCCACCACTGAGCCAGAGGACAGACCGTGCACAGAACTGCACAGCAGCGCCTGGATGGCTTCCAGACACACACAAAAAAAGGAGTCCAGAAAAGCTGAAACTCCACAGCAGTCACCCCCTGTCATCACAGTAATGAACAGCTCTGCTTCTTTAATTCTTCTTTTTCTGTTCTGCTTTAGTGTATAACTCTCAGCTTCATATTCAGTGTTCCTGAGCTCTCCTCACAGGGCACTCAGACACAACAATTCTCTCCAGCTCAACATTCAAGCACAATAGTTCTGAACCTCAGGCCCAAAAGCATAAAAAAGAGGGGGCCAAGCAAGGAGGATGGAACTTCATCATTCCCAGTGATTCATTGGCCAGTTCAGCTCAAGATGCAAATGGAGCAGAACTTCTCCAAGTGTGAAACCCCGTGCCCAGGCCCCTTTTCTGTGCCCATCTCGAGGCCCATCCTGGCAGGGCTGCAGCCGGGCTCTGGTATTGCCAGGCTGTGCCCTTGGAAGGCCTTGCCATAAATCCCGAATTTATTCCTCTCCTTTTGCCCACCCTCAGCTCCAGCTCACACTGATCAGGCATCAGCAGCACCCCCCGCCCGCAGCATCGGCCGCTCCCTGCAGCATCCGCGGCCTCCCCCGGGAGCTCGGCCAGAACCAGCCCGGCTCTGCCTCCCCCGCTGCCAGCACGTTCCCAAACTGCGGGTTCTTCCCCCCAAAAAAGCCACCTGTTAAAGGAGCTGTGCCGCGCTGGGAGGGGGATGTGGCACAGGGAGGGACGGCGGGCGCACAAAGCCGCTGTCCTGATCCCCCAGCGCATCCCAGGTTTTATTTAATCTGCTCAGCCCCAAACTGCAGCTCAGATCGGGATTAGCAACCTCAAAGTCCAGATGGAAAACTGCTTCCTACCCCCAGCAGCAAAGCACGTCCCTCAGCTCTGGGTGGGATTCGTGCCCTAAAATCACAGAATTCCTCGGGATTCACATTCCTTCCACCACTCCTGACATTTGACAAGTCCTTCCCTGTTTCTCCAGGAACTCCTAGTGCTCCGTACCAGCTCTGCAAACCCAGTGCTGTCGGGCAGATGGTGAACTAATTTTCATTTCCTTTTAATGGGTGGCATTAGGGCAAATTAAAAGATAAGTCAGTTGGTAAATTGGCAGCAAAATGCGAGCTAAGTGCAGGCAACCTGAAGTCCAGGATCTCGATCCCTCCTCTTGACTCACCCTCCCTGTGATCTTTGCCCTGTGGCTGCAGCAATTTCCACTGCCTGGATACCCACACGGAATGAAATAAAAAGATTGTAACTAAACCAGAGTTTGCAACCCAGAGATTAACAATTAGCAAGGGAAATAAAAGCAACCACACAGCGAACCTGCCTGGACTGCATCTCGGCAGTGCTCTGGCTACTGGCCTGCCTGAATGTAAAATAATTCGGCAGAAAGGGACAGATTGAGTTCACAGGTCTCAGTGCAAACAATCAGATCTCACTTCCCTTCTCTGAAGAGGAGACACACAGAGCATCCAGGAGGGATTTTTGCCCTACAGAGCATCCAGGAGGGATTTTTGTCCTACAGAGTATCCAGGAGGGATTTTTGTCCTACAGAGCATCCAGGAGGGATTTTTGCCCTACAGAGCATCCAGGAGGGATTTTTGCTCTGCACATCACCCTGTGCTCCAGAGGGATGAGGGAAACTTTCCCAGCTCCCCGTGCAGGGCTGGAGTTCTCTGCCAGAGTGGAGATGCAGGATTTAAATCCAGGTCTTGTTCAGATTCAATTGAACTTTGATTACCAATGGAGCGGAAGCAGCAAATACACATTTCACCCGGAGCCAGAGGGTGAAATGGGGAATGGGAAAAGGCCATTCCTTTTCACAGCACATTTGTTCATCTATCAACTGCCCTTTATTCCCATCACAGCCTGGGAACAGCTCTGGACATGCTGTGCCACAAACTGGCTGAGCAGAGCAATAAAAAGGAGGGATTTTATTGGTAAAAACATCAGTTATCCCAAAGCCAACCCTGCATATCACAGCGAGAGGAGTTCCTGCTTGGGGAACAACAAGGAGCTGGCCTATCCCAGCCTCAGAGTCAGCAAATTCTCTGAAAACCACCATAAATGAAATTATTTGCTTGCCTGAGACAGCACATGAACCTGAGCCCTTTCTTAGACGTTCTGGAAGACAGAAATGTTGGTTTTAGAGCCAAAGCAAGTCAGACCTACGCCTCTGCTCACACCGAGCCCGACAAACTGCTGTCAGCACCACGAAATTTGCATCAGCTACTTCCTGTTTCTACAGGCAAAAGAAATAAAGATGGGACAACTAAATTAGGAACATACCACGGTTTATTTCTGAGCTGACACCGGAATATCTCATGGGATCAGCTACCAGATGATTTCCAACATTTATATCTGCCAAAAGCCCAAAGAATTTTCTTTTTTTTTCTTTTTTTCTTTTTTTTTTTTAAACAGTTCAGCTCATCAAGGCAAGGATTATTTGAAGCAAGGCAGGAGTCAAATGCCTGCATTTAGCCCGTGGTCAGGAGCAGCCATGAGCACAAGACAGCTATTGCTGGTCCCAGCAGCTGCCAGGACAGAGATCTCAGCTGTTTATAGTCCAACAATACTTGCTGACACTGCGCCAGAACCCGTGCTGGCTGCTCCTGCTATTTCAGATCCACTTTATTTAGAAAACCAAGAGTGCTCTTTAAAAAAAAACAAACCCATCTGGCCCCTATTCCAGCTTTCCCATTCAATAAATCCTCCTGAAGCCATTAGAAATGTTATTTGGTGTTTTACTCACACGTTAAGAGGGGGTTAAAGCTCAGCACTGGAGCGAAAGCTCCTTTTTCAGCACAATTATTTAAATTGGGAGGTTTGCATTTGCCAGCCTCCGTTCCCACACTCCTCTCACTTCCTTTCCCTGCCAGGGCGATGAATCCATCAGGGATCTGGGATCTGAGCTGAGTTGGATGCAGCACCGAGCTCCATGTCAGGAATTCCGAGCATGGAAGCTGCTCAGCATCCCTCCCGTGCCTGCTCCAGCCCGGGCTGCTTGGCTGAACTTTCTGCATGAATAACAGGGGGTATTTTGGGCTTTCAGAAAGCTCAGCAATATTCCAGGGACACAAGGATGGCCTCTGGAGGAGAACGGGCACAGACAGCAGCGTCTTGATGCCACAATTTCCTGGTTTTCCAGGGCATCTGCAGCACAGGACTGGGGGAATTGCAGAAACCGATGGGCAAAACAACTCTATCATTATTACTATTATTATTATTTTTTTTTTCCACTTCACCATCACGAAATCCAAAGGAATCACACATTTATCCCAACCTAACCACCCGCAAAATGCAGAGCAGGAACCAGCAACAGGCTGAGGGCAGGAACCACCCGGGGAAGATGGAGACGGAACCCGGAGTGTGGAGCACAAAATTCCTCGCTCCAGGCTGCGGCAAAATCCGGGGAAAAACCGGATCGGTCCCCTGGCACCCGGTGAGTCGGTGCAGCCCCGGTGACGGAGCCCCCCGGTAACAGCCCCGCGGGGGAGCTCGCACCGTTCTGCGCCCAAATTCACCCCAAACACCGCGTTCAGGGGATCTACCCCCGCAACCGGCCCGGGATCGGCTGCCGACCCTCCCCGGGGCTCCCCGCCCGGTACCGGCCCCGGGCAGGGCTCAGGGCCCCGGCGGGGAGCGGCCGTGTTCCTCCGGCCCCCGGTGCCGTCTCTCCGGTGCTGCCCCCGGAGCTGGGCCGTGTCCCGGTGCTGATTCCGCTCCCCGCTCACTCTCGCCAGTACCGCCCCCAGATCTGCCCGTGCCCGGTGCCGGTGCCCGCTCACTCCTGCGATCCGGCCCTGCCCCGGTGTGCCCGCTCATTCCCACCCCCACAGCCGGCCGTGCCCGGTGCCGGTGCCTGCTCACTTCCACCCCCAGACCCGGCCGTGCCCCGGTGCCGGTGCCCGCTCACTTCCACCCCCAGACCGGGCCGTGCCCGGTGCCGCTCACACCCGGCCGCGCCCCGGTGTGCTCGCTCACTCCCACCCTAGCCCCGGCCGGTTCCGATGCCGGTGCCGCTCACCCCGCGCCGCTCCCGCTCCGCCGCTCCCGG